>JAGKTI010007892.1:0-11588 GCA_018397915.1 Birgus latro | reverse complement strand
AGGTGGGTTAGTTCATACTTTAACGTAAATTCTAAACAGTACCCAGTATTTATTTCACTCTATATTAAGAACTAAATTTAAAAGTAATCACTGTAATAGACTGCAATGTAACACTTTCAGTAATAATAGTACTGAACTTTAATCATGATCACTACACTGTCACATGCGCACATTTTTTTTTTTTTTTAGCTTCATTCCTTTACGACTAGAGGTGCCAGTATCACTTCTTTTAAGCTATGAACCTTCCATGGCAAGGCAGAAGGCAAAAGGAGAGCACTGTTCTGCCCTAAATGACAGTAAGAATGGTGCAACTACCGTCTCCAAAAGCAAGCAGCAGACTGGCGCCACGAGTCCGCTTGGCGCCATTTCTCCCCCTACTTTCGCATTTCGGCCTACTTTCATACGTGGTCTCGGCCTGAGTTCGGCTAACTGAAGATTCCGGCTTCTAAAAGTTCGGCTTATCAAGGGTTTACTGTATACGTATAAGAAAGGAAGGGAGAAGCCTGAGTGTTATTTATATTCACCTGGAACTACCCAATTTATATGTATGGTCTAGATTTCCTACGGCTTATTTCTTAGCATATACATTAGCAGCTGACATTTTCAACTCTTTGCTACCAAGATACAGCCAGTTCGCTCTCGTACTTCACGGTGATATGACGCCCGTCCATTTCTGCTGCTTTTGTGCCTATTATAAAAGGCCCTTTGACCTCTGCCCCTACTAAACATCGTGTGGGAAGCGGTAAAGGACTGTAGATATATACAGGTGTAATAAAGTACTAGAAATAATAAAGTGTGAGTTTGTATATGAGTAAGAAATGACAGAACACCAGCGGCAAATTTGCGGAAGTGGGAGGCTCGTACATGCTCGTATTTTACATTGCTTTCACTGTTTTTTTTTTTTTTCTAGTATGGATTCCAAACTACTTGGATATCATTGAATAGTGTTTCTAGTGATAATATCTGGCAGTGGTATTCAGATTAGGGGATGTCGGGAAGTGTAAATTGGAGACTTAGTTACCCAACTTCAGAAGTCTCCACAAGTCCTACGGTAGTCGGTGGGTGCTAAAAAAAGATCCCAGGAGAAAGCTGAAGGTATGTGCCATATGCATATTTAATTATAATTTTCTTGGATTAATAACTGATTTTTGGCAAATATTTTAAAAAAGTCGGTCGGAGCGCGAATATCCCCGCGGGAATGGCACGGAGCACCTCCAACAACCCCGTGGTGTAGGGGTTAATGTATCCACATCATATTAGCCTACCAGTTTACATAATTTTTCCAGTATTTTATGTCGTGTATCTTGCAGTACACTGTCCTAAGTTTTTCCACCGGGTAATTCCATACTCATCCATCTCAACTTTCTCATTTCTGTGCATTCCAGTCTGCCTTTATCACCTTCTCATTCTGGCCAAGTGTCACAGTCACACAGCATAAGTTTTCTCATGTGTTTCATAGAGAGTATCCTTAGCTTGAAAGGAGAACGTCTTTATAGCCACTTGCACCAAGAGACAAAAGTATTCCCAATCCAAAACTACACATGACCATTAGGGGTATACAGTTCTTTGCATCAGCACAGGATCCATCTTACCCATGTAACTTTTACTTTGCATCACTCTTATCACAAAGAAACAGAAAACAAACAGCTTCACAACATTACACAGAGTGCCTTTGTAACATTCCTCCTCATCCACCCAATGCTGCACTTCACAAACATGTACAGTTTTACACAAAAACATAACCACCACAGCAATCCAAAACCTCCATTCAAGCAGCATCCTCCATGAATTCTCACTAGGCATTCCTCACACAGAAATTTCCTTTCTCATAGACTTAATTGTACCTAGCTAGACTTTGATGTGGCTGTCATCCATCTGGCTTCAGTACCAATACAAAATACAGCTCACAAACAGTCCCTTTACTTTTGCTGCAATGCAGCCCCACACATCACAGTACGCTTCCTCATCTCGTGCACCTCACTCATAAAACAAACAGTTGTTCATTGTAACCTGGATAAAAGATCTCCGGAAGCACCCAGCTGAAGTGGCCATATTCCTGCAGTCCACTGGGTTAATGTCCAGTTGAGATGGGGGCCTCGGCAGTATCAATAACACCATGGCTAGGACCTGGAGCGGTGGTGTCTTCGCCATGGGTCTACCCCCTAAAGGCTGTCGAAGCAGTAGAGGAAGACAGCGTGGGGGCCAAACCACCGCAAACCCCCCTGGCCCCTTATGGGGCCTGAGTACCTAGGAGTGGCCCGGGCAGGTACCACATCTCTCTACACAACACACACAACAACAACGTTTTTTCCACACCGAGAAATGGCTCCCCGGTGGTCATTTCTTGAGGACTTCTTCTAGCCGGGGACATTGAGAGCAATCTTGGGCCCACCAACAAATACATATGTCCAACATGCTCAAAACCTATCACCTTGAGCCAACAAAGGGTTCAGTTCAGTGCAGTTCCTGCAGGAACTTGACCCATTACACCTGCACAACACTTGCATCCAGAAACCTTGACCTGCTCCTTATGCTCCTTTTCCCCACCCACTAACCCCCCCACCAACCCTACTCCTCCTTCCTCCACACCTCCTCAGCCTAACCCACCAATCCTTCCCACACCATCCAGTCCCCCAACCCCTCCCATCCCACCCCAACCTAATCCACCCCAATCCTTACCTCCATCACAACCTTCTCCTGCCCCTTCCCCTCCATGCTGCAGCACCCAACACACACCACAACTCTTCAATTAAACATAGATGGCATAAACATCAGAAAACAAGACCTCACACAATTCATCAAATAACACAACATACACATTGCCATGTTACAAGAAACAAAACTACACACAACAGAAAAAACATCCACATTTCATAATTTCACCAGCATCAGACAAGACTGGGCTGACGGCTGTGGTGGTGGACTCATCACCCTGGTACACAAATCCATCAATTTTTCAGATACCAGTGCATACACAAAGTCACTTCTTCCCCCACATGACACTACAACAGAAATACAATCAATTAAAATATGCATTGGTAAATCACACATAACAATCGCTAACATACATATTCTTCCCCCACATGACACTACAACAGAAATACAATCAATTAAAATATGCATTGGTAAATCACACATAACAATCGCTAACATACATATTCCTCCCAGTCGTCCCCCACAGTACCACACAATTACTCTCCACAAATACACCACATCACTGATATACCCAACATCATCCTGGGTGGTGATTTTAACACCAAGGTGTCGGCCTGGCATGTCAGCAACCCTGACACAGACAGAGGGCTGATACTACAAACCCAAACGGATCATCTTTTCATACTTAATAATCCCCATCAACATACCCATATCCCAAACCAAGCCCTCTTCCTCCCATCATCCCCAGACATCACCTTCTGCTTCCCAAACCTCCCCCCCACAATATCCTGGAGAATAGTCTGAACCCTTGGCTCTGACCACCTCCCTATCAGTATCATTACCAAAACCAGAATCACCCCAGCTGGTCACGGACACACATACACTAATCATAAGAGAGCCAACTGACAGGCCTTCACAGCTGAAACATTAAACAGTACATCCATCACAAACATCAGCACCACTGTGCACACTTTCAGTACAATTATCCAAATTCCAGACAAAAGACACATCCCTAGAGGCAACAGAAAAAGACACAACCCCAAATTCACACCAAAAATTCAAGGCCTCATCAGTCAAAGGGACACACTACGACACTCCCCAACACCCCATACACATGACACCGTACGACAAATGCAAGATCTCAACACCCAAATAAACAATAAAATATCAGAACAGCAAACACTAAATTGGAATAATTATCTCCAAACACTTGATCACAAAACAAACACCAGCAAACTACAAAACACTAAACAGCATCTCACTCTCCAACTGCAGCACTACACAATCACACACTGCCATCACAACAACAGACACCATACCTTCAATTAAACAACAAACACACACTCTCATCAATAACTTTTCACACGTCAGCCATCTAAACCCCTACTGCGACGACCGACGTATCATCCGACATAAGAGACAGTTCTCCACAGACCGAGACTTCACACCTTTTGCTTACAGCCGGACGAAGCACATCATTATCAGCCTTAAGCACCCTTCTGCCTTGGACCAGACAGCATAAGCAACAAACCCTGGACCATAAGGTGTACAAGCACTCACCAACATATCAAACTACAGCTACTCACACAACATAATACCCAGCATCTGGAAGCATGGCATTATCATCACTGTCTCCAAACCCAACAAAGACCCCACATTACCTTCCTCACACTGCCCCATCACACTCCTCTGCACCCCCTCCAAAGTCACTGAACGACTGGTACTACAACTAGTTACACCTTACACACCCCTAGCCCCATCACAGCATGGTTTTAGGCCACTGCACTCCACAAACACTCTTCTTACAGGCCTTACACAGAGAGTTTTTGATGGCATAAATTCAGCTAGGCCACCACATAGAACACTCCTTGTCACACTAGACACTAGTAAAACTTTTGATGCCATCCCCCGCCACAACCTCACAAACAAAATATTCAACACAAATGTGCACAATAACACAAAAAGATGGCTGGCAAACTACTTAGCAGGCAGATGTGCACATGTAACATTTGCCGGTCAGTCTTCGAACATCAGAGACTTCACAAATGGCGTCCCCCAAGGATCTGTTTTGTACCCTACACTCTTTATAGGTTAAACAAACCCACACCCCACACCACAGATACACATTGCTTCCTATGCAGACAACATAACATTTATATGTACACACCAAAACACAAACACAGCCGCACACACATCCTCCAACCTTACCACAACGCACTACATGAATGGTTCACCACAGACAGGCTCAAAATAGCCCCAGCCAAATCTACAGTGACCCTTCTCACAAACTGGACAGCAGAACAGTCACATTCCACACCTTACCTTAAACAACACTTCCCTATCCCCCCCCCCCACACACACACGAGACTATTATGGAAATTATAGCATATAGGAGGACTGAAGGGAAGCCTCCTGGAATGGATGAGAGACTTTTTGAGTGACAGACAAATGAGGACAGTAATAAAGGACAGGACATCTGGATGGAGGGAAGTAACAAGTGGTGTCCCACAGGGCTCGGTGTTGGCACCAGTAATGTTCTTGATTTACGTAAATGATATAGTAGATGGAGTGAACAGCTATGCAAGCCTGTTTGTTGATGATACAAAGATCTTGAGAAAGGTAGAGGTTGAAGAGGACTGTAAAATGCTACAGGAGGATCTGGATAGGATACATGATTGGAGCCGGATGTGGGAAATGAAATTCAACGCAAAAAAATGTAAAATATTGAAAATGGGTAAAAGTACCAAGAGGCCATCATTGAATTATTTGATGGGTAATGAACCAATTAGAAAAGCAAGAGAAGAGAAAGATTTGGGAGTGCTGGTCCAGGATAATTTGTCACCTGAAAAGCACATAAATAAGATAGTGAGAGAGACATATAAACTCTTGACCAATATAAGAGTGGCATTTCATTACATGGATGAGGAGATGATGAAAAAATTGATAGTGGCCATGATCCGGCCCAGGTTAGAATATGCAGCAGTAGTGTGGTCCCCACACAAAAAGAAAGATGTAACCAAGATTGAGAGAATACAAAGAACAGCAACCAAGATGGTCCCTAGTCTGGCAGATTTGCCATACAGAGAGAGGCTGGAAAGGCTGGATTTGCCTTCCTTAGAGGAAAGGAGAGAGAGGGGTGACATGATTGCAGTGTTCAGGACCATGATAGGAGTAGATAAAATTGATAGAGAAAATCTGTTTGTGTGGGATGAGAGAGCAACAGGAGGACACGGAATGAAACTAAGGAAGCCAAGCTGCTCGAAGGACATCAAGAAATATAGTTTTCCTTATAGATGTATAGACCTGTGGAATAGCCTGGACAAAGAGATCGTCCAGTCTAAAAACTTAAACGAGTTTAAGGCAAAATTTGACTTATTGAGAAACAGAGACGGGACCCCACAAGCGTAGCTCATTTCCTGTATATCACAATTAGGTAAATACAATTAGGTAAATACACATACAAAATCCTTGGTGTAACATACATTACATCAGTGTCATTTAAACAGCACATCACAAACATTAAAAATAATTAACACCAAGACTCAGTGCCTTGAGGTCACTTGCCCATACAACATTTGGACACAACAAAGAAACCACCACAACAGTATACAAACAATATACAGTAATCCCTCCAATATCCGATGTAATAGAGCCAAAGGCATGTCCGAATATTAGTTTTGTCCGGATATTGGTCCTGAAGCTCCAGCACTGGTTTTTCATGACCTTAACCTAACCTAACCTAAATCAGAAAACTACCTTCCTACCTCCCTACTGGACATGTATAGCACTTATTTAGGTCCCTTTTCACATAAATAATGCACACATAGCATGACTTTATTGAATTTTAGCCAAAAAAATGATGATTTAGGGGTGACTGAGTCATAGGAGCTCAGAACTTGCCAGCATAGTATAAGTAAGTATTGGACATGGAAATCATCTTTTCTCACATTTTATGCATTAAATCATGGATACAAAGCATCAAATACAGTAAATGATGTTAATTACTACCAGAAAAATGGTTAGGTTAGGTTAAGTTAGGTTAGGTTTGGTTAGGGTAAGTTAGGTTATGACCGGACATCAAATTCACTGCTTCAACCTTTTTCATAGCTGGTGCACTTAATAACCATGCATGAAAGAATTAAATTAGAAGCAGGAAATTATGATTAACATAATGTTAGGTTTGGTTAGGACCGGACATGAAATTCACTTCTTCAACCTTTTTTCTAGCTGTTTTACTTAAGAACCATGCATGGGAAAATTAAATTGCAAGCAGGAAGTTATGATTAACATTTTTGGTAATTTTTTAACACATGTACAGCATGATGAAAACAGGTTAGGCATGAAAATCTTTATGGTAACCATAGGTTAGGTTAGGTTAGGACTGGACATGAAATTCACTGCTTCAACCTTTTTTCTAGCTGTTTTACTTAAGAACCATGCATGGAAAAATTAAATAGGAAGCAGGAAATTATGATTAACATTTTCGGTAATTTTTTAACACATGTACAGCATGATGAAAACAGGTTAGGCATGAAAATCTTTATGGTAACCATAGGTTAGGTTACGTTAGGACCGGACATGAAATTAACTCCTTCCACCTTTTTTCTAGCTGTTTTACTTAAGAACCATGCATGGGAAAATGAAATTGTAAGCAGGAAATTATGATTAACATTTTGGGTAGTTTCTTAACACATTAACAGCATAATTAAAACAGGTTAGGCATGAAAATCTTTATGGTAACCATAGGTTAGGTTAGGTTAGGACCGGACATGAAATTAACTGCTTCAACCTTTTTTCTAGCTGTTTTACATAAGAACCATGCATGGAAAAATTAAATAGGAAGCAGGAAATTATGATTAACATTTTTGGTAATTTTTTAACACATGTGCAGCATGATGAAAACAGGTTAGGCATGAAGTTAGGGTACTTATGAACAAAAAGTGGCCATCCTGATGTAATAACCCACTCTATCATCTCAGACTCTGACAGGAAGACGTTGCACCTGACACACCTTTCCACTTGAGAATCACCGGCACTTCTCACCAACACTTTCACCAAGGTTTTTTTTTTATAACTGGAATAACATCACTTCACTGCACTGTACACAACAGTAAATTCCCGTGTGGTCTAGTGACGATCCATGGAGCCTTGTGAACTTCTCAGCAGCAGCTTTCAGGTCTGTTCCACATACCAGCACTCCAGCAGCACGTTGTTGTCAATACGAAATCAACGTGGAGCAGTCGATGTCTGCATACTTAGGAGTAAATATCACCTTCCTCTGCACGTTTCGTCTGGTCTTCGATGTGAAATCAGCCGTGTATTGCTGTAGTTTGTCTTGGGACTTCTTGATATCAAACAAGGTGGAGCGAGGGAGGGTGAACTCACGTAAGATGCGCCCTATTGACCAGCCGGCATCCACCTTGTCCAATATCTGCCTCTTCTTCTCCAGAGTCAGAACCACTTTTTTCCTCTTCTCAGTAGGTGGGGCCATCATCACACACACATGATGAAGAAGGTGAAGAGCAGTATCAAGCACTGTAGGAGGTAGGGTATCACCACAAAAGCATTCACTTCGGCCGCCATTTTCGGAGTTGTTCACGAGGGAGGAGGGGAGTGGGTAATGGCGACCGATAGTGGTGCCACGAGTGTAAACAGAGCGGATCGGCGCGCGCGGGAAATTCAAACTGATGCGGTCCCAAAAAATAGAAAATTAATCGATTTTTTTCGGATTTTTTTGCATTTTGGGGGTTGGGCAGCCCAGAATATCCGAATAGTGAGTATGTCCGAGTATTGGACGTCCGGATATTAGAGGGATTACTGTATATGTAATGTGATGCATTATGCAAGCCCTGCTTGGGCTCCTAACCTCACTAAAACACACTATAACACTCGTCAGACCATACAGAACAAGGCCCTAAAAATAATCACAGGCTGCACAGCTACTACAACCACAGACCACCTACACCAAGAAACCAAAGTCCTCAAAGTCAAGGACCACCTAGACATGAGAGACACCCCAATTCTCGCTGCAGCCTTCACAAACGCACAACATCAACTACACAACATCACTACATGGCAGCAAATCCACACACACCAAGGAACATCAAAACAACACCCAGCACACAATATCATACACAAATACCGTCATCTCCCCCCCCCCCCACCCTCGCCCTCCTCAGACCAGCTTCCAGAAGCATATCCATACTCAAATCACTCGCTGCTCCATTCAGTCACTTAAAGACAACACACAGTTGCATGCACGGCCTCCCGATATCCAACCTTCTGAATCCTATCTCCCTCGTGAGGACAGGGTCCACCTGGCCAGGCTGAGATGTGGGCATCATCCAGCCCTCTTAAATTATCGCTGACGCCTGTCCAAGATGTAACACAGCACCCCTTAGTATTAAGCACATTATGGAAGACTGCATTGCACACAATCACCTACGCCAACAACACAACATACACTCCTTGAGAGCTCTGTGGGAAAGCCCGGTCTCAGCCAAGGCCTTCCTTAGGGACTCAGGACTGTTCAGCCAGACTGCCTAGGGAACAACTACTGCTACACCATAGCAACATATGGCATACACCATGTCAGTTTTCTAGTCTTAAATGATTGTGAATTAATTCTGAGATTGTGTGGAGTGCATCCTTTGCAGTGTAAGTGTCACATAAACTGGCACTTTTTGGTAAGTTAACAGCAGTGTCAAGATGGAAATTGTTGCACTCCAAAAATATTTTTCATCCAAATTCAAAGTTACTACCATGCATCGTTTTTGTCCAGGTATACACAGGGTATGTCTGACATCCTGGCTCCCATCCTGGCTGAGGTGCGCAATGAATCAGATGTATTCTGGTGTTTCACGGGTCTCATGAGCAAGACAATCTTTGTCACTTCTCCCAAGGATGAGGATATGGAGAAAAATTTGGTAAGTGGGTTGATGTGTACAAAATTTATTTTGTATCATATTCTGGACCAAAAAGGGAGAAAGGACCCTACCCATGGTTTCCTTGCATGCCATAAAAGCAATTAACCCTGTCAGTGATGGTCCATGTCCAAATGGCTTTTTTCATTGTAAGGGTAGACTTTGAAATGGGGGATCAAATTTAGCCGTCATTAATCCCTTTTCTACTAAGTTTGTCCTACTTTGAGTAAAATTATCTGCTTGGAGAAAGAGTAAACTAAAAAGGACACCACCTGGATTCAGGGAGTTAAAGGGACAGGAATGAAATCTAGAAATCTGTCTCTTTTCATTGGCATAAAGATATGATGACTCCTTGCTCGGAATATAAGTTGCAGCGGGATTTTAAGTTTTATATCGTGAGAGGAGAGAGATGGAAATAAGAATGGAAGTTTCTCTCAGTTATGACCCATCTCCACCACTACCACTTTTATTGACCCATTGTGGGCATTACTCTTTTATTGACTCATTATGGGCATAGGGGACCAGGGCTAGACTACTCAGTCCAGACATTGCAGGCAGGTGACCAGTTGCTCTTGCATGAGAGGTATTATGTGAGTAGTAAACCAAACCACTTCTTGGAGCAGACTCGTATGGGCCACATCTGGTTGGAGCACCTTAATTCAGTAATTCAGCAAGCATCCGTTTGTTGACTGTATGGTTACCACCGAAAATAGTGAATTTTTCCAGGATGACTGCGAACCATATGGCTCTTCACTCAGTGTAAGGCCACTTGAAGTTAGTTACATTTCACATTTTGAGGCCTTTCTTTACTTGTCTTGAAATTTTCACTGTTGATATGCTTATATACTGGGTGATTCGCTATTCTGTGGCCTTATGATGATTTCAGTATTTTAATTATTAATGAACTGATTGAACTGAAGTTAGGCACTTACTTCATCAGTTCATTATGATTTATTCACAGTTACTCCAAGTTTTGAAACTGGTCTTACTCAGTGTTTAAGCATAATTACTACAGTGTTCCATACTAGTGAATTCAGCTTATCCTCTGACATGGCTGTATTCTACCTGGTAATATTGCCATATCACTATTGATGTGTGTGAAGCTTGTTTTAAATCCTTATCCCTTTTATTGACTTCACAACCAGGGAATAATTCTTGAGTTAAATCATGCTGATTATGATTACATGGTCATTCATTGAGTACAGCATGATCTCTCGTTTGACGCACTTTACCGACTGATGTCCATACAGTGCTGCACAGATGAGTGAACAGCATTTCATTTCCAGCTTTTTCCTCTTTAATTTCAGATGTCAGAGAGTTCTCAAATGCAGTACAGTAAACTCTTAATTATCCACCATAATTCTGTCAAGCTCCATGCTGGTTAAAGTAAAATGCTGGATATTGCATAGTACTCTCCATCAGCTCAATATTGCATTACTGTCCGTCTCGAACCTCTACCCTAAAAATTTTCCCATGAGTAAAAAATGAAAATTAGGCATAAGTACAATAAAGTAATGGTACAGTACAGTAATACAGTAATTCCTCATTTATCCGGATGTGCAGTATCTGGACCTGTTCATTATCCGGATACTGGATCTTGGCTCTATTAAACCTTTATCCGAGTTTACTTGCAGTTATCCAGACGTAAAAGTCCCCAAGAACTTCGGCCGGCCAGTCGACACGTTCAAACACTCAGTATTGTGGCCGCTGGGCTCGAGCCGTGAGTGGAAAATTGGCTGTAACCCATAACCAGAGCTAAAATGTCTGTCCGCTCCTGTACTGAATGGTCAAAGTCGCCTGCTGGTCCGATCACTCCTAGCAAACCTCCGGCACCCAATTAATATGACTGTAACCCACAAGCGGTGTCAAAACATCCGAATGCATCCCCACTGAACCTCCAAAGACGTGCAACCACTGAGCTAAGTCTTTCCCAACTGCCACCACACATCGAACACAGACCACCAGCCATGAGTACATGTTCAGTGACACCAGCCGTCCGCCTCTCTACTA
>JAGKTI010007891.1:0-24451 GCA_018397915.1 Birgus latro | reverse complement strand
GGGGGGGGGAGTAGTAGGGGATGGCCCATGGAATAATCCATTAGATTATGGTGGTGATCCGGATCATAATCCAGATCGAGGATATTTCCAAATATTCTCAATAAATTTCGTTCGATTTTTGTGGAATGGTGGGCCATAGACCAAGAAAGAATTGAATAAGTTTTGGGGCGGATCCGGATCCGAATCCTGCAATAGCATTTGCGAATGTATGCACTCTCTGAATGCTTTCTAGTTTGATCTGTGTTCAGGAATTTCAAAACCTCAAATTGCTTAATGCCCCAGCCTGTGATCTTGCCTACTATTGAAGGGCAGTCCAACACTGTACCACTTTAACATTGCTGAATGTGTAATTGGCATTTTATAGGGGGAGTGGGCATGCTTCAGGATAGTGTAGTTAATTCAGCTTAACTGATTCAGCGTTGCTCATATACATCGATCCAGGTGCATCAATGATAAATAGCGCTCATATGTTCACATTTAGGAGAGGCGGTAGCTCGATCGGTAGAGAGTTGGCTTGCAGTCCCGACGGACCCAGGTTCGAATCCTCGCTGGGGCAGGGAACAGTTTAAGGATTTGAATTTCATTTATTCAGGCTTTACTGATCTACCAGAAGACCCGCCGACATGTCGTAAAAATACCCCGCTAATACCAATACACCAGTCCTGTATGAGACAGCTCTAGCATGTATTCAATATGGACGGTCGGAGTTAGCGCCGAAGTGGTGACATGTAGAGGTGTACGGTATGTAGGAGGACGGCTGGGCCTTGATAGCAGGCTGTAAAGCCTATGCCCAGAGTCGGACACATAAAAAAAAAAACATAAGTCTGGTTCTCTTAAGCCCATTCCTAATATTTAAGTTTTAAGTTAATATGGAAATAATTACGGTATTCAAGCTCAGCTGCTCATACTAAGGTCGTGTACACATTCCGATTATTATAAGACTTGTCAGATATGTTTAAGTTCAGTCAGGTTATGTCAACGGCATTTCTGTCAACGGAAGTTCGATGAGGTTCATTCAGGTTAGCTTCACTTCCCAAAGAAATTAATTTAGGTTCCCTGTCGTCATATCAGAAAAATTCATTTTGCACCAAAGTCATCATATTCATTCACGCCAGTTCTTTCGCGGCAGACGTTTGAGAGGTCTGGCTACCTTTCTGTCTATCGTGCAATAAGTTTGCCCCATTAGGAGCTTAGGGAACCGTGACCACGCTACTTACTTCAGATATTTAACGTGGGTGACAATTTTATCGTCCCTGACCGATTTTATGTGAGCATTTTCTTATGTATCCGATTCTTGGCACAGGCTTCACAACCCATTTCCTGAGTCCCATTAGTCCTTTTATCTACTATGCATTTCTACATACCACCACTTTGGCGCTAACACCCACCGTCCAAACTGAATACATGATAGGGCTATTTCATACAGGACTATTATACTGGTATTAACATGGTTATTTTTACGACATGTTGGCAGGTCGTATGGAAGATCAGTAAAATCTACAAAGAAATTCAGATCCTTATACTGTTCCCTGTTCCAGCCAGGATTCGAACCTGGGTCCACTAGGACTGTAGGCCACTTCCCTACCGCCTCGGCCACCGCCTGCCAACAAACCCCAAACACTCCTTAGATGCCTTACAGGCCACATCCGATCGTAGTACCCTACACCAGTCGACCGCCAGGCCTTTATGCGGTTGTTTGGACTACACGAAATAATTTGGGTTGTCAGCCAGTGTTGTGTCACCTGCAGACAGCATTACACACAGTGTTGATGGTGGCCGATCTATCTTAACAGAGGTGCAAAAGTATGTAATAAGACAGTTTTTAAGGATAGAGTGGAAATGCAGAAGTGGGTAGAACTGACTAAGATGATAATAGGGCAAAGGGAGAGAGTACAGTTCAGGTATTTTTCTCAGTGCGACTCCTTAAAGCAAAGATCTCCTCGAGAAGAAGAACGTGAAAGTATAATATGTTCCCATCATGGACCGTTCCTTCCTGCTTGCTGCGTATGTAAATATAGTATTAAGTGTGCTTAAACAATTTCCGCTTTCTGTCGAGAGAGGTAACCGGAATTAGTTTATGGTGTGACAAACAGCTAAATCTGGCCTTGAAGATCATCGTTCATAATTACTTTTCAACGTTGTAATACTGTTTTTTTTTTTTTTTTTATGTAGTACTTTTTCAGTAAGCGTAATGAAATTTGTTACCAAAAAAAAGAAAAGAAAAAAAGTGCAGCATTCTGTATCAGTTGGATCTGCTTTGGATATATTAATTATCCACAAAATCTTTGGCATTCGGCTTGTATGGCTTAGAGTCTGAGTGGACGACATGACATTGGATTTGCCAATTATCTGGTTTTGCACAAAAACCTTGATGTCACGACCTCCCAAACTATTTCCAATTGTTAGTGTCAGACCGACATGTTAGAAGAATATTTCTTTACATGATCTTGATTTGTTACGAAATACTTTAAGTCTTGAATATGTAGTAAGAAATTAACATTCATATATCGAACACACACACACACACACACACACACAAATGCCAGGTTGCTCTGTATTCCTTGTACGATTTAACATAACTTATAAATGGCATGTCCCTTTGTATGTTTTACATAAACATTCTATATGAATTAACCAAAAGAATAATCTATTAATCCCTGCTATGCATATAAATTTGGAGAAGGATAAACAATTGACAAATGAGACTACGTTCATTTACATTTACATAGCATCATACGGGACCTAGACTATGGATATTTGGCTTGAAATATCCCCCCAAATACCATACTGTTTATTTTCAAGACTTGATACACTAAAGAAAGAATAAAAGCAACAATCATCAGTTCTCTTGAGATGAATTTACTGTTAATTTCTAAGGTAAGTTTGCTGTTTTTGTTCTCGTCACTTTGTTTATTCATCCTGGAAAACAAAATGTCAAGCCAAGCAAAATGCGGCAGAGCAGAGTCTGCTGTGCGTCGTCGCTGTGTGCCTGGCGCTGATGTATAAAAGTGAGATGATCGAGAAGACACTCAGTAGGGAAGGTGTCCCAGTGATGGAAGTACCTGCTGTTTGGAAACCTTACGAGGACAAGGTAGGGCCTGCCATGCCCTTAAAGAGGTGTGTTAATACTTCGTGTTGTGATTTGTTAGTTCCAACTCTCTCTCTCTCTCTCTCTCTCTCTCTCTCTCTCTCTCTCTCTCTCACACACACACACACACACACACACACACATACACATAAATTATAGTTGCCTGCATTATGAACGTAACAATACATCCCCAACACACCATAATTCAGTTTAAACGTGATGTTATCTGAACTCCGTGAAATTTCTGGTGAGCTCTTTATTTTGTCTTGTAACTGCCTGTATATTCAGTGGAAGCGAACCGAGTTACTTTATAGGGAACAGATTCCCAAAGATATACACATACTTCTGTCTGCAGTGAAGATTTATGTCTGTCTTTCAGGTTATTTCATCGACCAACCACAAACTTCAAATTTCTAGACACCGTTGATTGTTATACCGTTTACTGTGGTCACTTCATCTCTCTCTGGCTACAGGTCATTGACCGCGACTCTCATTTCCATCCCCTCCCCAGATATCATTCCATTCCACGCCGTTTTGCTCCATACCAGCCTAACCTCCTCCTATATCCATTACTACTTGCATTAACAATACGTGAGTGTATGGATTGATTAATGCTACTAACCTGACTTTGATGGAGACTGCTTCTAACACAATGGCCTACGAGGGTTTTGATTATCATTAATAACGTCGCCTGAAGATACAGGAAATACAAGTACAAAAAACACCATATTACTGAAGGATGGAATATGAAAGCAAGTACAAAAAAAAGAAAAAGATCAGAAGGACAGTGTTCGTGTCAGCGGAAACAACTGTGATGCACTATTCCTCAGAACCGAGTCCAAGACAGGACTGGAGTCGGTGACGGGAACAGCCTTAGAGTGCAACATGTTTTATGCATTAGATATTACCCATACACGACACCTGTACACTGCACAAGGAACAATAAGTATCCTGTATAGAGTCAGTTATCATGTTGGGTTGAAAAGAATACAAAGCATCCACACTTCCAGTACCCACAGTCTCTTTGAAGTTCTATTTGCAAGAGCAGTAATGTTACCTTTCTCTGAGGCAGGACAACAATGAGAACACTTATCATGATAAAATAATGGGAGTGACATGTTGATTCTCACTGTTGTGAGCCCATTAAAAGTAAGGGGACAGTCATTTATATGACCTTGGACATACACTCATCAGTTCCTACGACACCTTGGCAGAGGATAGAAACACACCATCACATGTCACATCTTGGATATTAGTACTGAATCAACTATACGCAAAAATACAAGTTTGACATACCGGTTAGTTCTGTGAAGGTTTAGCCAACAGTCATACAGAACTACATCACCGTAACTTATTCCGTGATCCAGCTGGGACTCGTCTCACTATCTTACCGCCAGGAATCCACTTTAATTAAGCTCGTTATATGTGCAGAATATGGCGATACTGGAAGCATTTACATAAAAGAAGAGGACAGCAGGATATGACAATTAAAATAAATCACCCAGAGAAAAATATTAAGGAGGTGCCTCAGCCGACGAGGTGCCGGCCGAATTCATTTAAACATTTCGTTTAAACATAATAATTTGGGAGATACCACTAGTAGAGATGGAGTTAATGAAGACTGTATTTCACTCTCCCAGGGTCACACTCTTGTCAGGTAAGGAAGCTCCCTAACACCTGCTTCATAGCGATTTATTTTTGGAAATGGCTGGTTAATATCAATTTGTATGTAATATGAGATGTGTATGATAGTATTTTAATAGTTTTAATGAAGAGAAGAGGACAGTAAGGAGTATCCTGATAAGCAAAATAAATCGCCAAGGAAAAGCTGTAAGTGAGCTTCTTTAACCAATGAGAATACAGATACCAATCCGAAATGTTTATTCTATCGCGAAAAGAATCATCTGGAGGTACGAAATTACAAAATACTCGTAGTTAATAAGTAAACACAGGAACTTTGGTTTTCCAAATAAGAACAGATATCTTTCATTATAAGTATGATTTTGAAATCTGCAGGGGATTTTACTGAGGTTGGCAGAAAAACATCTGAACTTCAACTTGGGCGCTCAGATGTATCTTTCATGAACTCCTTGAATAAGAGAAATTCTCCCTGAGTTTAATATTGCTTTCTGAAGGTAATAATAAATTTATATCATCGCTGTAACCGGGTTAATAATCTAAACAATATTATGCAGCTTGTAGGAGACTAGATATGACCGTCATTAGCAAAACTGTCCCTCATACTTTCAGTAAAATCGTTTAGTGATTGCCTGAAAATATGAAAAAGACATCATCGGACTGAGGTTAACCCTGTCTCTCATGTTACGTCTTCTTTACGTTATTACTAACACAGCCTGGTGCTTAGAGAGGAAGTTTGTACTAAGGGGTGAGGGGAAGGGGTGGGGGGATCCTCTCCTTCGTGCAGGCACCCAGACTACTTGGTAAGATTTGGTGTTTAGTGCTTTGGGTGTTTTTAATTTTTGCTTCTTTTACTTTATTGTACTGTCTACTTTTATTCTTTCTATTGTCGTTTGTTTCATAGGTGTCCCATGCCACACGACTCAGTTGCAACGCCAATTTTTATTTGGGTTAATGTATCAATCAGTAAATCATAAGAGCGCCAGGCGATTTTATTCAGTATTGGAAGTGGACTGAGCATACAAGTAAAAAACTCCATCACTATTTGACATTCTAAGTTCAAACATAATGGTCTGGATAGAACACAAATATATACACTGACAGGGCGTCACAGGACAGGAGATAAATACAGTATTTTATTGCAGGTCTGCGAGCATTTTGGATCACAGAGTTTTTCATCATCAGCATCATCATCATCATCATCATTTACACCTCTTTTCCTCCCTACTGGTGTGTGTGTGGTTAGTATCCAGAGACATATATAAAATCGTGGAATCCTGACTCCACCTCACAGATATTAACATCCTCACTTACGTGCTCTTCTATACGTCCCTCTTCAACTAAGACAAAGGCACCTCTGATGGCTCAAGAATCTCGACGCTCGTCGATTCGTATGGGTCGTCATCCGAGACTGGCTCCAAGTAACTACAGCAAGAAGTGTAAGTAAGCCATGATATGCACCGATTAGTTGTAATGCTCTTCGTTTTAAGTATATCTGCTATCTTGCCGATTAAGTTTTTTAACTTCGAAGTTCATCTTCATATTGCTTTGGAATATGACTGTTACAGTTGCGCCGCCAGCTCTTAATTCAGTTAATCAATCAATTAGTCTTTATATTTTTAACATTACTCTGTCAACTCCTTACTTCCTGAATGTGCTGGACTTAGTGTTTTGGAGGGATGGTTCTTAACCTACCGTCCTTCGCCGACTGGCTCATAGTCAATAAGCTCATTTCTACAAACGTCAGTGATCTGCGTGTTACACAGCGACACTCAGAGAAAGGGCTATTCCTTCTTGAGCAGTATAAGGTTACGGTAAAATTAATAACAATACAACAGCGCCACGTTTACATGCACCTCGAAATTGACAGTTTGTGACCTAAGTTGTCGTTGTCCCAGGTTCACCTAATTGGGAATCTGCTGAACTGCAGGCTGAATTTGCGTTTCACCTGAAGTCCACAATCCTCGTTTCGAGTGATGGGACGAAGCTGAGGGACGTTTGTGTAACCAGGCAGTGGAGTCACCCAGTCATATAGGTGCCACCGCGTGAAGACATCCCTGTACAGAACCTTGGTCCAAATATTAAAAAAATGGACACTTAGTTATATAGTAGAGTATGTTTTTTTTTCTAAGACTGGAATATATTTCTCCTGTTTTCTTCGAGGAGCTGAGGCCAGACTTAGGATACAAGCTGAAGATTTGTTATTTATTATTAAACAGATCCGTTTTTGCAGGAAAAAATACAGGGATAGGGAGGTTGTGCACTTATGTTTCCTTGTCCTTCAGCAAACACTAGGTAATAATGGTATTGTTATATCGTTATTAATGCAGCAATATCTCTTTATTCCAGTATATGATGGATAGAACATGAATAACCTTTAATTTAGGTTAAAGTAAGATGCAGGAGCTAGTCCACTGGTCCGGTAACTCAGTCAGGGATAAGACACTTGAGTACTAAAATGAGACAATCTGCATAAGCATATTTAAATGAATATATGCTAATATCATACTGTATATAATGTACTAGTTGCAACCCAGGCTCATGTGAATGTAACTCTGAAGCTAATGTTGTTCTACTGTAGTCTTGCATCTTCCAGCTGTAGGACGGAGAGGGAGGTGATGGACGTTTGTACCGTGTGTGTGTGTGTGTGTGTGTGTGTGTGTGTGTGTTCTTACCTAATTGTCGTTCCCTAATTGTATCTTTACAGGAATGAGGTAAGCTCGTACTGTCCCGCGTATTAAATCATTTTTATCATCATCATCATCATCATCATCATCAGCCATTACAAGTCCACTGCTGAACAAAAGCCTCCCCCAAGTTTCTCCACGAATTCCTTGACCAAGCCAACCTTTACCACATTATCCCTGTAATCTTCTCTATTTCATCTCTCCACCTCCTGTCTGGCCTTTTCCTGCTACGCTTGTAATTTCCTGGTGTCCAGTCAGTCAGCGTCTTGCTCCATCGATTAACCCTTATCCTTGCTAAATAGCCTGCCCACCTCCACTTCTGTTCTTTTATAACTTCTGTATTTGACTTTAATCTGCTCTCTCACCCAAGTTGATCGTTGCCTGTATCTTAAAGATATTCCCAACTTTGACCTTTCCATTGCTCTCTGAGAACGGATTTATTTTCCATCGATTTTGTCAGTTTCCAGGTCTCACAACCATACGTCATAGCTGGAATTATATACTTTTCGTTTCATACAAACTGGCAAACTACTTTTCATAATGTGTCTATGTTTACCGAAAGCTTAATTTGTAAGGTAACTTTTTATTTTGCTATCATGATCTTCCGTTAATTTTAGTATTTGCCCCAGGTAGTTGTACTCTTCAACTTCTTCAAGAATTTCTTCGCTTATTCTGATGATATTCTTTGGTGTTTGTGGATTAAACATTACTTTAGTTTTACTCCGGCTCATCTTTAGCCCTACTCTAAGACTTTCTCTGTTCTGGTCATTTAACATTTCTTGCAATGTCCACTGTTTCTGAAATAGAACAATATAATCTGCACATTGTAAGTGATTTAGCTTTCCTCCTTCTATGTTCACGCCTTTGTTTTTCTAGTCAAGCTTTCTGAAAATACATTCTAGGCATGCTGTAAATAATTTGGGTGAAATTGTATCTCCCAGCCGCAGACCCTTCTCAATCTTATTATTTTCCCAGTCTTTGTGTAATTTGACTGTAGCACTTCCCTATATTTTCCAGCAGTTTTACAATGTTCTCATTCACTCCTTGTTCCCACAGTGAATTTATAATTGAATTGTGCTGTACTGAGTCGAAAGCCATTTCGTAATCAAGAAAACCTAAGCACAGTGGTTTATTATTATGTAGTTTTCTCAATTAGCTGATTCATTGTGTGTAGATGATCAGTAGTCGGATACCCACTTAGGAATCATGCCTGTTCACGAGGTTGATTTTCTTCCAATTTGTTGTTATTCTGTTCGTAAGGACTTTAGTGAAGAGTCTGTAAATGACTGATAATAAGCTGATGGGTCAATATTAACTAAGATGTTTGGAGTCACCTTTATTGTAAAGTAAAAAATAATATTGCATTACACCATGTTTTGGGGAATTTCTTTTTTATATATTGAGTGAAGTAGTGAACAAGCCTGTTTTGTACTTCTACTCTTGCATCCAATAGTAAATCCGCTACAATTCCATCTTCTGTAGCCTTCGCTCTTTTCATATTTTTAAGAGAAATATTTAATTCGTCTGGTGTTACCTCATACATTTCACTTGTGTCAACTGCTATTGGTTTTACCGTCTTTGAAGCATAAATTTTTTTTATAAAATTCTTCAACTCTCTTCATCATTCTATCTCTACATTTAATGACTTCACTGTTTTTGTTTTTCAGTGACGTAATTTGTTGCTTGCCTAGTGCAGTTTTACTTCGGACATGTTTCAGACTTTTTTCCTTTATTGATGGTTTCATTGAGCTGATCCACGTTTCTGTCTTTTTCCTTCTCTATGTCTCTTTTTGATAAGCTTACTTAATTCCGCTTGATCTATTTCATCTTTCTTATCTTTCTTAGGTGTTACTTTCATTTCCTTTCTTTTTTTTTCTTTTTCTTTATTTTTTCAAAAGCCCGAGTGTCTTTTCTGAATATTTCATGGCTTTGGTTGTCTTAGGTTTTCCTACTAACTTCACTGATTCTCTTAGCACTTCTGTTAGTCTTTCAGCTCATCAACGTCATATTCAGCATTACTTAGACCCTGAAATCTGTTCCTTCTTTCCAACTGACTTTGCTTTCGTATATTTTTATTGGTATGTATTTTTATCTGAAATCATCTTTCTTTCACTTCCGAAATTGAATCTGGCTGAGCAGTCCACCATTCTATGGTCACTTCCTATATTCACTTTGTTGATAACTGTAACATTTGTGATCGTGTTATTATTATCTGCTGTAATGAAGTCAGTTTTATTCCTTGTTTCTCCATTTGGGCTTCTCCAAGTCCACTTTCTTCCTGTTCTTTTGTTAAAGAATGTGTCCATTATTCTTATGTTATATATTTCAGCAATATTTACCACCATTTCACGTCTTTCATTCCTTTCTTCCACTCCAAAGTTTCCCATATATGCTTCTCCATTATTTGATTTCTCAGCTTTTGCATTGAAGTCTCCCATGAGTATAGTATATGTGGTCTTTACTTCTTCAATAATCTGGGAGATGTCATCATAGAATGGTTCCATTTCTTTATCTGAGCTTTGAGAAGTTGGTGCATATACGTGTATTATTTTCAGGGTATATTTTTTGCATAGTCTAATTAAAACCAATGCTGCTTGGTCAGATACACTGCTGAATTTAACAATGTTGTCTGCAAGATTTCTGTTAATGAGAAATCCTACACCACTAACTCTTTCATTTTGCCTTACTCTGTAGTAAAATACGTGGTTGCTGTCTTCGAGCTGAATTAGTTTTTCTTCTTTTCTGTGTGTCTCACTCAAACCTACAATATCCCAACTAATGTTTTCCAGTTCAGTCATTAAGTTACCAAGTTTGTAATCTTCTGCGAGGCTTCTTACATTTTATGCATAGATCTTCATGGACTTCAGTTTCTTTAATATCTCAGTCTCTAACTTGCCAACACAATGCCTACTCACTTTCGGTGGCACACTGCCCGTAAGTACAGGAGGCAGTGCGGTTGGACCTTTAGTGGACAATGATCCAACATGAACGCCCATCAAATAATTTGCAATAGAACTCAGGTTTGGTTGGATGGATTGTGGCAAATAATCTCACCCCCCTGCCACATAGTTCCTGGTGGGAAGTAATCTTTGTGCCACCTTATTCATTATATTCGGTGGAGCCCTACATATCTACAGGCGGTTCCATGGTCTGCGCCACCTAAGACAGTACCTCGTATATCTGCAAGGCCTTCCCCTATCCACCACCCGGGGACGTGCCAGGTAACAGTGGGATCCTGCCCCTGTTTGTTTGTTTTTTATCATACATACATATCCTTAAATTTATGAAAAGTTTTGTTACAGAATATTTCATTTGGTAGTGCAATCCACTGATCAATTGCCATATCTGGAAAACTGAACTTTCTTACACCTTTATCACCTCACTTTTTATGCAGTGTCCTCTTGCTGATTTTTTTTTTTTATGCAAGGAAGAAGGAACCAAAGGCCACGGGCCTGCATACTGTTACTTCCAAGAAAAAGCAAAAACAGTACAAAAGAGAGCCAAATTCAAGATCCGTTCAATTCGAGATGCCTGGACACACTGCGTTTGAAAGACTGGAGATCATAGGAAGCAGGAAATACAGACAGAGGAAGACAGTTCCAGAGTTGACCAGTTGCATAAATGAAAGACTGGGAGTAACGGTTAACTCTTGCATTAGAGAGTTGGACAGAAAAGGGATGAGAGTTTGTTGCTAGACGGGTACTACGTGCCCGTCGTAGAGGTGGAGGGATGCAAGCAGACAGTTCAGAGGAACAGTGACCATTGAAGTAACGATAGAAGAGAGATAAAGATGCAACACTGCGGCGAAGAGACAATGGTTGAAGGGAATCAGTAAGAGAAGGAGAGTTAATGAGACGAAAAGCCTTTGACTCCACCCTATTGAGAAGAGCTGCATGTGGGGAGCCTCCCCACACATGAGAGTTGTACTCCATACACGGCCGAATAAAACCCGTGTACAAGGTCAACAACTGTGCAGGGGTAAAGAAAGTTCGGAATCGACTTAGCACACCTAATCTCTTGGAAGCAGATTTCACAAGAGATGTAATATGTTCTTTCCAAGACAAATCCTGAGAGAATGAAACCCCAAGCATGTTCAAGGATGATGCAGGATATAACTGTTCATTATTAAACACTAGTGGGTAATCCTGAGGAAGATTTTGTCGGGTCGATATGTGTAAGAACTGAATTTTTGATGCATTGAAAATAACAAGATTATTTTTACCCCAATCAGAGATACGAGCCAAATCAGACATTAGGTGTGCCATAGCCTCATCCCTTTTTTGTTGAAGTAACTGCTGAGATGGACGTTGCGGGAACCGAATGGAAAGGTGAAGGGTGGAATCATCAGCATATGAGTGGATAGGGTTAGATGTACAGCTTAGAAGGTCATTGATGAATAAAAGGAAGAGAGTAGGTGATAGGACAGAACCCTGAGGAACACCACTGTTGATAGGTCTAGGAGAGGAACGATGGCCGTCTACAACAGCGGCTATAGAACGACCAGAAAGGAAGCTAGAGATGAAGGCACAGATAGAAGGATAGAAACCGTAGGAGGGCAGTTTGGAAATTAAAGATTTGTGCCAGACTCGATCGAAAGCCTTTGAGATGTCAAGTGCAATGACAAAGCTTTCGCCAAAGTCCCGAAGGGAGGATGACCAAGAGTCTGAAAGGCAGGTGAGAAGATCGCCAGTGGAGCGTCCCTGACGGAACCCATACTGACGATCAGAAAGAAGGCTGTGACAGGAAAGGTGCTTTAAAATTTTTCTGTTAAGAATTGACTCGAAAACTTTTGATACGCAGGATGTTAAAGCAATTGGACGATAGTTAGAGGGTTGGGAATGGTCACCCTTCTTTGGGACTGGCTGAATGAGAGCAAACTTCCAGCAAGAAGGAAAGGTACAAGTTGAGAGACAAAGGCGAAAGAGTTTACCTAGGCAGGGTGTAAGCACAGAAGCACAGTTTTTGAGGACAACAGGAGGGACTCCATCAGGACTGTATGCCTTTTTAGTACTGAGGCCAGTAATGGCAGAGAACACATCAGCTGAAGAAATTTTAATGTCAGTCAGTAGGAAGTCAGAGGGGGGAAGTGATGGAGGAATAGCACCGGAATCGTCTAAGGTGGATTTGGAGGAGAAAGTCTGAGCAAAGAGATCTGCTTTATCAGTAGAAGAAATAGCTACAGAGCCATCAGAGTAGAAAAGAGGAGGGAAAGATGATGAGGTAAAGTTGTTAGAAAGGTTTTTGACAAGGTGCCAGAAGGAGCGAGAAGAATTCGAGTTGGAGAGTTGGGAACATTTAGCACGGATGAAATTGTTTTTGGCTGAGCGAAGAACAGACTTAGCACGACTCCGGACAGAAATATATAAAAGGTGTGATTCAGGGGTGGGTTGGCTCCGGTACCTCTTATAGGCCCTCTCCTTGTTGCGGACAGCATTAGAACAAGCGTGATTAAACCAAGGCTTTCTTGCATTAGTCAGAGGTTATATACTCTCTTATGTCTATGTTCTCTTTCCCCATGAGGCATTTACATTTCATATTTATGTCTCCTTTTTTTCCATTTCTCTTGTAATGTTGGTAGGTTAATTTTTTTCTAGTCTTACTTTATAGTTTACATCCCATAGGTTTAGTGCCCATCTTGTAGCTGTCGCCCTTTGGACCTTTTCATCTTTAAATATGTTTATTTTGAGATGTGGATTCCAGACTACAAATGCATGCTCCAGAGTTGGCCTAATGAATGATGTGATTATCTTTCTCAATATCTCTTCATTTATATATATCAATGCTATCATCATAATGTACATGTTCCATACTTTCTCATTGATGTGGTCAGCCAGAGATAGTCTGTTATCGATTATCCCTCCTAGATCCTTCTATTTTTTCTTGTGTGTGTGGGGTCGAACTTCCGAGTTAATAATCCCAGTCTGATAGTTTTCTACTTTTTCCAAACTTGATTACATGGCATTTGTCCACACTGAATTCCACATGCCATGTATTGCTCCATTCATGAAATTTAATTCTTCCTGTAGAGTCTGTGTCTGTAAATCTCTAATGTATTTTTGCATCATCACCAAACATATTTAAATAGCTTCCATTTCCATTGTTGCTGTCGATGTAATTTTTATATACTAAAAATATAACTGGTTCTCACACTTAGCCCTGTGGAACTTCACTAGTCACTTGTCTCCCTAATGATTAATTTCCCCATAATACTGTTCCCATTTCCCATTTTCTGAGAGTCTTGCATCCGACAGTGCAGATTGCCTTGGATTCTTCCTTGATGGTACAGTTTCCATAAAAGTCTTTTTGGTGGAACTCTGTCAAATGCTTTCTTAAAATCCAAATTGATAATGTCTACCCACCCATTTATTTTCTGTAGTATTTTTGCAACTCTCATAGTAACTTAATAGAATGATGTGATTATCTTTCTCAGCATCTCTTCATTAATATATATGAATGCTATCATCATAATGTACCCCCGAAAGCACTAATCTCTCCCCCCCTTGCAGGCGCAGTCGTGGCCAGTGATCAAACAGATGATTGAACACCCCACTCCCACCACCCCTACCCCAACCCCAACCCCATCCCCATTGTAAACGTTGTTGGAAAGATGTGGAACGGCCAAACTGGTGATGTTACTATGTGTCATGACTGTTTGTATAGACAATTAGAACCAGGAGGGGTAAGTATATAAAGACATTTAATGTGTATTACTGTGCTACTATCCACAACATATGAGAAAGGCACGGAAATGAAAGAAGACCTACAGTGTATTGTCTTTGTCTATATACTTACGTCCTATAATATAATGTTACAAGTAAGTTTAGTAAAGTGAACAGTATCTGTTGAAAGATATGTCTTTTCTCATACATTCTCTCTTCCACCACCTCCACCCTTCTATCTGGGTTCCTATCTCCATCAAACCCCTCTCGTATCCTCTCGTCCCCCACTCCCATCCATTGTTAATGAACGTAAATAAAGACAGTGATGAAATGACCCATCAGGTATTGACCTTATTAATATTATCATACACCTCTGTATTAAGCACCAACAAAACAATATACAATACATCGATATACCGTACCTGCCAACTATCTCATCCTGTTGTAAGCTGTTACGTGACATAAGCACTGCAAGTTGGACCTAGTGTTACAAGGACATACGGTTGTTTTTCGTTAACACAGGTTATTTGTGCTTTTGACGTCCATTAATTCATATTAACATGACAATTTAAGTCTTACATTATAAACACGCAAGGTTTATGTTCCTGTCATTATTGGATGAACGAAACGAATCAGGGATAGGTTCTGACGAACCACAAACTCTCTGCCTGAACTAAAATATCCCGAACTCTTGTCACAACAGTGACACAACGTCTTTGTGTATACGATTGACCCACATTCAGTCATATACATAATGGCATTGTGTCACTGTTCTGACGAGGAGTCAGAATATTTTCGTTAAAGCAGAGAGTTTGTGGTTCGTTAAAGCTGATCCCTGATTCGTTTGGTTAATGCAGTATTGACAGAAACATAAACTTTACATGTTTATAATGTAAGGCTTAAATTGCCATGTTAAAGAATTAATGGACATCCAAAACCACACATAACCTGTGTTAACGAAAAACAACCGTGTGTCCTTGTAACATAAGGTCCAACTTGCAGTGCTTATGTCACGTAACAACTAACAGCAGGATGAAATAGTTGGCAGGTATACCAAAGTATTGTATGTTGTTGTTGGTGATTAAAACAGAGGTGTATGATAATATTAAGAAGATAAATACCTGACGGATCATTTCATCACTATCTTTACGTTGGTTAACAGTTGATGGGAGTGGGGGACGAGAGGGTAAGAGAGGTGTTTGGCGGAGACAGGAGCCCAGAGAGAAGGGTGGTGGTGGTGGTGGGAGAGAGAATGTATGAGAAAAGACATCATATCTTTTAGCAGATGCTGTTCACTTTACTTATTTGTAACAGTGTAATATAGGACGTAAGTATATAGACAAAGAATATGTTGTAGGTCTTCTTTCATTTCCGTGCCTTTCTCATATGTTGTGGACAACAGCACAGTAATACACATTAAATTCCTTTATATACTTACCCTTACTGGTTCTAATTGTCTATAAAAACGATCATGACATTGTAACATCACCAGCTTTGGCAGTTCAACATCTATCCAACAACGTTTACAGTGGGGTTGGGGTAGGGGTGGTGGGTTTGGGGTGTTCGATCGTCTGGTCGCTCAATGGCCGCGACTCCGGCTGCAAGGGGGGGGGGAGATCAGTGCTTTCGAGTGTACATGTTCCGTACTTTCTCATTGATGAGGTCAGCCAGAGATAGTCTGTTATAGATGTTCACTCCTAGATCTTTCTATTCTTTTTCTGGTTTGTGTAAGGTTGAACTACCGAGTTTATAATCCCAGTCTGATATTTTTCCACTTTTACCAAACTTGATTACATGGCATTTGTCCACACTGAATTTTCACTTGCCATGTATTGCTCCATTCATGAAACTTATTTAATTCTTCCTGTAGCACTCTGCAAGAGTCTGTGTTTGTAGTTCTCTACTGTATTCATGCATCATCACCAAACATATTTAGATAGCTTCCATTTCCATTGTTGTCAGTGTCATTTATATATGCAGTTGGTGCTATCATCTAGCTCTGTGGAACTTCACTAGTCACTTGTCTTCCTAATGATTAATTTCCCCTTAGTACTGTTCTCATTCCCCATTTTCTGAGAAAGTCTTGCATCCGACAGTGCAGATTGCCTTGGACTCTTCCTTGATGGTACAGTTTCCATAAAAATCTTTTGTATGGTACTCTGTCAAATGCTTTCCTAAAATCCAAACTGGTAATGTCTACCCTCCCATTTCTTTTCTGTAGTGTTTCTGCAACTCTCATAGTAACTTAATAGATTAGTAATACATGATTTCCCCTTTGTAAAATCGATTTGTCTTTCCGTTATCATACTGTAATTTTCGTGATCGTTTACCCAAATTTTTCTTATCAACTTCTCTACTATCTTATTTACAACACTGGTCAAAGATACTGGTAAGCAGTTAAGTGGATTCTGTTTATTTCCATTCTTGAAGAGGGAAACAATGTTTGCTTTCTTCCAAATATCAGTTAGTCTACCTTTTTTTATGAATTCCCTGAATATTTAATATATTGGTCTACTCACCTCTTCTGCACATTCATGTAATAATGTGTGTGTGTGTGTGTGTGTGTGTGTGTGTGTGTGCGTGTGTGTGTATGTGTGTGTGTGTATGTGTGTGTGTGTAATCTCCAACAGGACCCACCTTGTCATGTTGTGGGGGCATGCACACCACGTAATAATGGTGGGCCGTGCCAATGGGGAGAGGTCCCCCCAGCCTCACTAGGAGGACGCTGTTACCCATGCTGGAAAAGCCATCGATCAGGGGTCAGTCTGAGAGTTCCAGGCACCTTTGGATGGGTTAAGTCTATGGAAGTAAACCACAAAGGAAAAATCTGTTAGTGAAGTCCTACAAAAAACACGACTTGACAGAAAGAGCTTCCGGGAGACTGCTGCAACCTTAATCAGTGGATGGTCGTCATGAATCTTCATGCCACCACCACAGGCTAAGAAGGGTGGTGGTAAGGACCTTGCACTCTCACCATCACATCAAATATATTCATTGTTCAAGCCCACTGCTATATTCACCTCCCATTGCACACTATCATCAAAACCAAATGACCTATGGCGACACGATAGGGTGATGGTGACAGGTCATGGATGCGGTTGGAAGTCGCTAGTTCGAGTCCTGTACATTGGCGGCAATGGCCCAGTAGTTGCAGGCATGATGGCATACAGTATGCCACGCCTTCAGCAGCATCCAGTGCGAGTAGGCAGCCAGAAACGGCCACTCAGGTGCTTATTCTGATGGGGAATGATTTGGAAAAGGTTACCAAAACATTTGCTGTTATACACCTGGGCAGATAACAGTGTCTGCCAAGGCATTTCACGCTGTGGTTGAAGAACCCAAAGAGACCCTCTGACTCTTGCTATCTGGAATGTATGAATCTTGCTTGATACTGACCAAGACACACGACCACGAATCCATAGGACTGCCCTTATTGCCCATGAATGGAAAAGATTATAAACTGACACTGCTGCCTTCTCTGAGACTCGCCTCTCAAGAGAGAGCAACCTAATAGAAGCAGGAGGAGGATCTGAATATTTTTGGAGGGGATGGCTAGACAACCAACTATAAAAGATCCAAGAATTGTCTGTGGGTATATCAAAGATGCTGATGTCTTGGCACATACCTCTTTTAAACCCGTCACATCCCGACCAATTTCCTACCTTCAATACCCCCCAGTCACGAGCAATTTCGGATTTTTTTTTTTTTTTAGCTGAAACCTTCGCTTTGGGTGAGAAACATCGAGAATTCATAGAGAAATCGCCGTCCTGAGCCTATAAATGGTGCTACAGGTGATGAGTCAGCCTTACCTTTTGTTCTTTCTCAGGGTATCTGGCCTTAAAGAAAACAAACTATGGAAGGGTAAACTAATTCAAGCCACTTTGAATTATATATTTATAAATTTATTTGGTACGGATTTATGTGTAGTACAAGACTATATTGGTTTTCACATGAGTCGGACAAAACAAAAAGAAACATTGTTCAGTCACCAAACACATCCACACATGGCACCTTCCTTTACGACATTACCACCTCATCACTTCTGTTTGTTTCTTGCTCTAGCTTCTTTATTTCTTTGTCCTCCACCTCAGGAATCACTTTCACCTTGAATTTCGTCATTGGAGAGACTGTGGCATGACATATCTTTACTGGTCAGGTCACTGCTAACAGGCGAATTGCCGAATGTGGGGGGGAGGGGTGGGAGGGGAGGTTAGGTGGGGCCAGGCAGTATCCTCACTTGAAAGCAGATAGAAGAAGATCTCCCACATACGGCTTCCAAAAATCACCCATGAAACTTGAAGATTGTGCAAATGACTGACCATGCAATTGTGTAATGTACATGTACGTTGATGGGTCTAGCTGTGACAAAACGATGTGACGTACCCATACGTCGACGGGACACCTCGGGTTAAAGGCCAATATGCAACACTCACTAGTGCCTATGCCCCAATACTTGACTCTGAGGTCACCTTCAAAGATTGCTATAATGCCTCTCTGGATGCTACCATTTGCCCAATACCACATAATAGCAAACTCATCCTGCTTGGAGATTTTAAAGCCAGGGTAGGAAAAAATAATCACTTCTGGCAAGGCATCATGGGTTGCCGCTGTGTTGGTTACATAAACCAGTGGGCTTAGACTGCTTTCATTAACCTCACAACACAGGCTAATCATTACCAACAGCATTTTTCAAATTAATAAACGCAAGACCCATGGATGCACCCATGATCTATACACTAACTGATTATGTTATAAGGCAGTGGGGTCGAAGAGAAGCTGTTATAACCCAAGCCATGAGAGGTGCTGAGTGCTCAGCAGACCATAACCTTATACTCGCCAAACTGAAACTAGTTATATGCCCACAAATGCACCACAGATCATCCTCCAAGAAAATTATATGTTGTATTTGAAAGGATGCAGAGGCTTTTAACACCTTCCACGGCACTATTTTAAAAAAGCTCTCTCAGAGCCCACCACATGACCCAAACAACAGTGCAACAAACGTAGACACAGTGACCAAACATTAAGACACTGTTGCACTGTACTGCTGAAGACACCACTCGCCACCATAATGACTGGACTGATGAAAATCCTGAGGGCATACATTACCTTCTTGCACTGAAGAATAGAGCACATAACAACTGGTTGGCCCATCATACTTTTTAACCCTAAACACTGAATTCAGGAGTGAAACCCAGAGGAAACTGTCTGACATGGAGAACAAATGGTGAAATTCACAAGCAAAACAGCTGCAAAGACTAGCTGAAATTTAAGACCAACATGGATTCAAGTCAATAAAAACTATTTATGGGCGAACCAGACACAACCTAGCCCATATAAGATCAGCCAAAGAAAACCCCCTGAAAGACAAGCAAGCATTTCTTGAAAGATGGACACAACACTTCAATTCCTTACTGAATCAAAGAAATTAGGGGAAGCACAATATCCTTAATAACATCCCAAATTCTCCTCAAGCAGAAGATCTCAGTGTCCCACCTACACTTGCAGAAACTGTTCAGGCCATCCGATCTCTAAAAATAACAAAAGTCCAGGCCCTGAAGGCATACCGTCCGAACTAATCAAAGACGATAGCCAGTTATGCCACCAGTGCCTCGATAATCTCATAATGACCATCTGGAATCAAGGACGAATTTCATCTGAGTAGGTTACTTTTGATATTGAAACCATCAAAACCATTTAAAAGAAGAAACGGAACTGGTCGGATTGTGACAACAGCAGAAGTATTTACCTCCCAATGAAAGCAAGCAAAGCACTAACCAAGATAAGGTTATCCAGGCTGATAAAACATCTGACTGAATCAACATTTTTTGAAACATATTGTTGAGAAGCAGGATTTGCTACTTAGGAAGTATTGGAAGGTTCTCAATGTTTCTTGAATTTTCCCATTACGTGTTAGAGCTGCCAGTTAGCCTGCTATTGTCTGCAGAGTTATTTTGTAAAGTTATACCTTAATTTTCATGCTCTTTTTCTATGTAATGTTTTATTTATATGACTGTTAAATTATGCAATTTTATCTCGATATGTATGCTAAATAATGTAGTGTGTTACACGGTGTAAGGAACTCTGGATATTTTGAATGTCTACGAGTTGGTAACTGTTGCTTTTCCAAGAATGTGGTAGATCATTGTATTATACAGGAAGGTTTGAATAAGGATGGGGAAGGGACTAGAGGAGTTTTCAGTTCAGTCTGAGTTTAGTTCAGTGTCAGCGCAGCTGGTGAAGACAGTATAGCTCCGACACTAGTGAAAACAGTGTAGTGTAGTTGGCAACCATTAAGTGTAATTATTATTTTTTATTTTTATTTTTTTATGCAAGGAAGAAGGAACCAAAGGCCACACGCCTACATACTGTTCCTTCCAAGAAAAAAGCAAAAACAATACAAAAGACAGCCAAATTCAAGATCCGTTCACTTCGAGATGCCTGGACACACTGCGTTTGAAAGACTGGAGATCATAGGAAGTAGGAAATACAGACAGAGGAAAACAGTTCCAGAGCTGACCAGTTGCATAAATGAAGGACTGGGAGTAACAGATAACTCTTGCATTAGAGAGTTGGACAGAAAAGGGATGAGAGTTTGTTGCTAGACGGGTACTACGTGCCCGTCGTAGAGGTGGAGGGCTGCAAGCAGACAGTTCAGAGGAACAGTGACCGTTGAAGTAGCGATAGAAGAGAGATAAAGATGCAACAGTATGGCGAAGAGAAAAAGGTAGAACGGAATCAGTAAGAGGAGGAGAGTTAATGAGACAAAAAGCCTTTGCCTCCACCCTATTAAGAAGAGCTGCATATGGGAAGCCTCCCCACACATGAGAGTTATACTCCATACATGGGCGAATAAACCCATGTACAAGGTCAACAACTGTGCAGGGATAAAGAAAGGTCAGAATCGGCTTAGCACACCTAATCTCTTGGAAGCAGATTTCACGAGAGATGTAATATGTTCTTTCCAAGTCAAAACCCGAGAGAATTAAACCCTAAGCATGTTCAAGGATGATGCAGGACATAACTGTTCATTATTAAACATTAGTGAGTAATCCTGAGGAAGATTTTGTCGGATTGATAAGTGTAAGAACTGAGTTTTTGATGCATTAAAAATAACAAGATTATTTTTACCCCAATCAGAGATACAAGCCAAGTCAGACATTAGGTGTGCCATAGCCTCATCCCTTTTTTGTTGAAGTAACTGCTAAGATGGACGTTGCGGAAACCGAATGGAAAGGTGAAGGGTGGAATCATCAGCATATGAGTGGATAGGGTTAGATGTACAGCTTAGAAGGTCATTGATGAATAAAAGGAAGAGAGTTTGTGATAGGACAGAGCCCTGAGGAACACCACTGTTGATAGGTCTAGGAGAAGAACGATCGCCGTCTACATCAGCGTCTATAGAACAACCAGAAAGGAAGCTAGAGATTATGGCACAGATAGAAGGATAGAAACCGAAGGAGGGCAGTTTGGAAATTAAAGATTTATTCCAGACTCGATCGAAAGCCTTTGAGATGTCAAGTGCAATGGCAAAGCTTTCGCCAAAGTCCCTAAAGGAGGATGACCAGGAGTCTGAAAGGTAGGTGAGAAGATCGCCATTGGAGCGTCCCTGACGGAACCAATACTGACGATCAGAAAGAATTTTGTGACAGGAAAGATGCCCTAAAATTTTTCTGTTAAGAATTGACACGAAATCTTTTGGGACACAGGATGGTAAAGCAATTGGACGATAGCTAGAGGGTTGGGAATGGTCACCCTTCTTTGGGACTTGCTGAATGAGAGCAAACTTCCAGCAAGAAGGAAAAGTACAAGTTGATAGACAAAGGTGAAAGAGTTTACCTAGGCAGGGTGTAAGCACAGAAACACAGTTTTTGAGGACAACAGGAGGGACTCCATCAGGCCCATGTGCCTTGTTAATATTGAGGCCACTGATGGCAGAAAATTCATCAACTGAAGAAATTTTAATGTCAGTCAAGAGGAAGTCAGAGGGGGGAATTGATGAAGGAATGCACCGGAAGAGAAAGTCTGAGCGAAGAGATCTGCTTTATCAGTAGAAGAAATAGCTACAGAGCCATCAGAGTAGAAAAGAGGAGGGAAGGATGATTAGGTAAAGTTGTTAGAAAGATTTTCGGTAAGATGCCAGAAAGACCGAGAAGAATTCGAGTTGGAGAGTTGAGAATATTTAGCATGGATGAAATTATTTTTAGCAGAGCAAAGAACAGACTTAGTACGATTCCGGGCAGAAGCATAAGAAAGATGTGAATCAGGGGTGCGTTGGCTCTGGTACATCTTATAGGCCCTCTCCTTGTTGAAGACAGCATTAGAACAAGTGTGATTAAACCAAGGCTTTCTTGCATTAGTCAGAGGATATGAGAAAGGAATGTATGCTTCCATGCCCGAGAGAATAACCTCCGTAATGCACAATGCAAACTCAGATGGCTCCCGGCCATGGAAGCAATAATCATTCCAAGGAAAATCAAAGAAGTACTGCCTCAGGGCCTCCCAATCTGCAGCTTAAAAGTGCCACAGGCGGCGCTTCTTTGGAGGGTCCACAGGCCGTACTTGAGTGATAGGACAAGGTAAGGTAACAAGGTTATGATCGGAGGAGCCCAACGGAGAGAAAAGATTAACAGTGTAAGGAGAAGGATTAGTTGTTAGGAAAAGGTCAAGTATGTTGGAACTCTCTCCAAGGCGGTCAGCGATACGGGTAGGGTGTTGTACAAGCTGCTCTAGGTCATTAAGGATAGAAAAGATCTTGGCTTGTTCACCAGGTGGATCAGTAAAAGGAGAGGAGAGCCAAAGGTGGTGGTGAACATTGAAATTTCCTAGAATGGTGATATCAGAGAAAGGAAAATGGATAGAATGTGTTCCAACGTAAAAGTAAGATAGTCAAAGAATTTTTGACAGTCAGTAGAATTAGAAGATAAGTAAACAGCACAGATATATTTAGTCAGAGAATGACAGGAAAGCCGAAGCCAGAGAGTAGAGAATTCAGAAGAATCAAGTTCAGGAACACGAGAGCAAGATAGATCGTTGGTACATATACGCAACAGCCACCTTTGGCTTTGAAATGAGAATAGAGAAAGTAGGAGGATACAGAAAAGGGTTTGCTATCAGTTTGTCTCAGACAGCTGAGTCTCAGAGAGAAAGAGAAGGTCAGGTTTAGAGGAGAAGAGGTGGTGTTCAACAGAGCGAAAGTTAGAGGAAATGCCGCGAATATTACAGAAATGAAGGAGTGAGTCAGACAGTGGTTCCAGGCAGCTCTGTGAGTCGTCACCGGAAGAGAAGCGGATGGTGGGGGCATTTATGGTCCACCCCCCCCCCCCCCGAGGACTCCGAGGCATGATTTATGTGCGCCATTTTCATTACAAATTTTGAAAAGGAAGTATAGTGTGTAGTGTGCATGCAGTTTGGTGTTGACAGTTAGAGAAACTTGTACTGGAGAGCATGCTAGACTACTCTCTGTGTTACTGAGACACTGAAAAAGTTCAGCAAATGGGGATGGTCAGGAACAAGTCCTGAAGGCTGATGAAACAGAAGCTCCAGCTCTCCCTGTCATCAGCCTTCCATCCACCTTGGGAGTACTGACCTGCTCGACTGGTGCTACAGTCTTCTCCTTGTAAATAAAGACCACGAACTTGATAAGCCAGTGTTTATTTCCCACGCCTGAGCCAATCTCGTTGTTGCAAACCAAAAGGCTGACCACAGAAACAACAACTCACTTTTAACGTCCTTCCTATACTGAACTATTTCAGTTGGAGCCTGTGGCAGTGTGGAACAGGGACGTAACAATTTGTGGATTTTGGAATAAAATAAGTACATGTAACAGGATCTTTGTTGCCAGGCAGACACAAGAAAAATGCCATGAGCACAGCTGTGAATTATAAATTGTATTCACTAATCTTACAAAAGTATCTGACACTGTCAAACTGGTAATTTTATGGAATGCTCTTTCAAAATTTAGAGTTCCAAGTATAATTTTTACCATCCACAAGAGTCTGGATGGCAGCATGAATGCTTGTGTATCCATAGGTGGGACCAAATCTACATCCTTCACTGTGGACGTGAAGGCAAAGCAGGGATGTGCCCTGGCTCCTCTCACTTTCCAAGGCAGTCTCACTGCAGTCACCTCATTAAGTCACCATAAAATGAATCCTGATGATGAAATAAAAACCTAATTCCGTCTAGTCGGTAACTTACTTAATCTCAGACTGCTTCAAGCACGGTAAAAAACTAAATTGGCTTAATTCCTAGAACTACAATACACTGATAAATGTGCTGTCCTTGCACATATCCCAGAAACCCTACAACATAGTCTTGCCATCGTTCCTGATGATCAAGCAATGGGACTCTGAAGTACTGTCTGTAAAACAGAATAA
>JAGKTI010007890.1:0-16502 GCA_018397915.1 Birgus latro | reverse complement strand
AATAATAATAATAATAATAATAATAATAATAAATAATAATAATATTATTATTATTATTACTAACAATAATAATAATGGTTCATCTTGTGTTTCTCGTGAGCGCTATTTCTTCTAATTACTAACGCTCAAACCCTCGATAAAGAACATGACTATAAGTTCCTAAGCAATTCCGCGTCAGAGGAGTGGCACCGACTATCCTTCGTTCACTTTAACTTGGCGAAAATAGTCGTCCTTTTACAGCATATTTCCCGTAGCTCAGTGGCAGAATAAAGTAGCACTACAGCTCCCCCATCCATTCCACAGCACATATTCGTGACCAGCACCGTATTCCACCGTTGACCTCCTGGTATAGCACAGCACTGAAGAAGATGAGATGGTAATTTTGCGTCTAGTTAGAGTGAACAGAGTAAAGACCAAGGAAAAAATGTAAATCATGGGCTGGGATGCAGCAGCGCCATAGAGTGCGCTGGGTTGCAGCTCGGCCCCCCCCCCCCATCCGCTACAAGAGAGTAACCAGCGATATTACTATGGCGTCTCTTAAACTTGGACGAATTAAGGCAAAAATTACGATTCCGAAAGCCCTAACTTCAAATACAAATCACCAATTCGACTAGGTGACAAAAGCGAAAGAAAGATTATCATGTTCATTATAATCCTCCAGTCAGAACAAGGTGATATAGAAAAAAAAAAAAAAACTCCACATGAAACCGTAAATCAAGTTAGCGACAACCCCGAAAAGAAAAAGAAAAAAGATAAAAAATACTGAAAACACCCAAGAATCACGTGTAAGCCAGGTTAATTATAAGAATGGAGATGGGCGGAGGTGATGACGGTAAGATTGTTAGCGAAGCAGAAATATAAATTACTCGGCGGGATTATGGAGTGGTAATTTTCTCCTTAATGACCTCAATTTACGCCTCAGCCTCAGAGAATATCCGCTGTCATCTTAACCTGTTCACGATGATGAGGCTTTTTTTATGATTTAATATTTCCACCGCCAGACGATTTGGTTAAGAGTAAATGAGCCTCTGTGAAGCAAAATGAATTAATGAAGACAGCGCTTAACCCCTCTGGCTTAACAAAATCGTCTGGATGTGGCAAGAATGAATTTTAAAAGTGTTATCATAGCAGAGGATAACTTCACTTCTTTCTCACCCCTTCTTATCGTTTCCAATTTTTCCCTCCCTCCTTACCCATCTGTCTTACTTTCCTCTTTCATTTCTTTTTTCCCTCCCCTCTCCAACACTCTTCCCCTCATCTTCCCCCCTCTCCCTGAAAGCCCTCCACTTTTCTCTCTCTCTTAATGTCCCTCTCCCTCTCTCCCTTCTTATAATTTTCATTTTCATCCCTCCACTTTTCTCTGATTTTACCTCTTCATGATTTTTCCTCTTCCTCTCTAGCTTCCTCTTCGCTTATTTCCCTCTCTTCCACTTTTCTTCCCTTTCGATACCTCTCCTTCCTCTCTCAAACCCTACACCCTTCATCTTCAAACCATCTTCAGTGTTTATGATATTTCTGAACAGCTTTCACCATTCTACCGATGCTTTTTCCCTCCACCCCCCTTCGTCTCCAGTATATACCCCCTCTCCTTCCCATCATTCCTCAGCACTCGCTCACTTTCCCCATCTCTACCTCTTCCTCCTTCCCCCTTGTCCTTCCCCTCTCCAATCTCCTTTTTCCTTTCCTCTCCATCCCCTTCTTTCCATCTCTTCCTCTTCCTCCACACTCCCCATCCCCCCGTACTTTCTCTCTCCAGCCTTCCTTCCCCTTCCCCTCTTCTCCCTCCTTCCATCAGTCTTTCAAAACTCCGACATTTTTATATTTCTCCTTCTCACCTAAACTTACTTTCATCTTGTCCACCATATTCATCCTTTTCCTAAGCTCTTCTCTCCTTCCCTCTCCATCTCCTCATTCCTCTCTCCTCACACACACACACACACACACACACACACACACACACACCTCCTCCACACCCTCTCTACCCTTCCATTATCCTCCTTCCCCCTCGCCCTCTCTTCACTCCCCTCTTCCCTTCCCCTTCCCGAAGACAGAGGCGGTGAAAGAGAGGGATGCTAAGAGGATGAGGGTGTGGCAGAGGAGGCTGGGGGAGGGGGGGGAGCTCAAGACGTATACAGGTTACAACCCAAGTCCGACATTTTTTTTTCCAACCCGTCTCTCAAAACCCTCCCACCTCTCGTTCCTCCTCTCCGTCTCCACCAACCAGCTTCTGTTTGCTCATTAACTCCCTTCACTACCATGGTGCTTTTTCTATACCATTCTTATTACCACAAGGCGATTATACAAAGCTCAAGATGGGCCCTGCTGAATGAAGGGATTAAAAACAGCCTCCAGTAACCCTTTCACTATGATGACGCTTTTTTTGCTTGATTCCTAACACCACCGGACGATTTTATACAGCTCAGTAAAGGGCATCTCTGACTGGAGGGATTAAAAACAACTTCCAGTACCTCCTTTCTTAACAATAATCACTTTTTCGTTTTATTTTTCTACCACCAGCCTGTTTTACTCTGCTTACGAAGGCCCAAGCTCCTTCACAACTGAAGGTGTTCCCTAACCTGAATGAAACGGTCTGGTCATAGCAAAAAAAAAAAAAAAATCAAACACGGGGAATTACTGGAGCCTGTTTATAAACTTTTCACCATAAGGAGTGTTTGCAAGGGTAAATAAGAGTGTCTAACGGCAGCCAAAACAACACATGCAGCAGCATTCACAAAGCGCCATATCCACGCCTTCCAGTCGGTCAATGAGCCGAACATCTGACTTATTGTTCTCGAAATCAAATAATTTCAAATCAAATAATCTCCAAATATTGAACCCCTAAATTGCAAGCCCACAGATATAGAACCTCCAAATACTGAACCCCTAAATTTCAAGCCCATAAATACTGAACCTCCAAATACTGAATCGGATTCGAACTCCCAAATACTAAACTTTCGAGAGCCATTTATTAAGGTCTTTCATGGTCGGGACAATTCTAGTATTCTCACCCAAGTAACGCCAGACGATTTTATTCAACTGAGAAAGACTGCTAGGAGCCCGAGTGTTAGTATGAGGTAGATCAAGCAGGACTGACCTTAACACTTTTACGCCTGAAAATTTTTACCGTTTTACTCCGGCTAGTCAGACGATTTTATTCAGCTGAATCCCTAGAATCCTGTAATTTTTAGGGTACTCTTGCTATCTCCAGACGATTTAATTAAGCTCAGGGGAGGTCTGTTCGATGTTTGATGTTGCTCTTCTTCATTTTTTGTTTTCACCAACGAGTTTGGTTTGCCTTGACAGACTCTCACAAAGATGGAGTTAGATGCTTTTTGCATGAATGCTTTCAGTGTACACTATGATCAGATGACCTCCCTGTGCATTTCCTTTTCTTTCTTTCTTCTTTTTTCTTTCTTTCTTTTTTCGTGGAGGGGAGGAATCTCATAGTTAAGAGGTTAACTGATCTTGTAAAAAAAAAAAAAACGTTCGTCAACGCATCCATGTGTCATGTGGGCTTCACTGTCAACCAGCAGGTCAAATGGTCCTGGGATACGTCAGTGGGTAAATCAGGCCACTTCACGTATTGTTACATTCATTTTGTTACTAAGCTTCGCAGTGTATTTGGCGAAGCTTTTTATTTTGGTATTATTACTATTTTTCTTTGAACTTTTTTCTTAGGTCTTGATGATATCATACAGGAAGGTACCCTAGGGTAACTCAAGTACTTGTGCTAAATATAAATAATCTTGAGATATTTTTGAAGGTCATATACTCATATACTCAACTATGGTGCAAAAACTGCATTTCTGAAATACAAATATCTCAGAAACTAATGGAGGTACAACAGTCTGGTTGAAAATATCATGATAAAAAAGACTGCTGAGAATGTTGGCCGCATATTTTGCCATTTAGCCTAGTGGAAAGTACCGAAATCAAATCGGCTCAGTGTTTTCTTTTTTAACACGTTTTAGAGAAAACCACAAAAGCTGTAAAGCTGTAACTTTACAGAAATATAGCTGTGGTCCTTCTCATTTTCTGAAAGGAATATGATTACAGTTAAACATACAGTTCACCAGTTATTGAGACAAATGTAAATGTACCTATGCTTCATTTATTTCTTCCTCACCTTTGTCTTCAGATCTTGTTGATATAACACCAGAAGCTACCTTAGAGCGCGCCCACACATGCACTCGAACATGTGTTGACAACACAGATGGCAACATGTTTGGATACAAGTATGCAGCAGTATTGGACAGATGTATGCACACTGTTACAGTGCAGCTTCAAACCTGCTGGCAGCAGAGGTGATGGGATAAGTGCCCATACGAAGCAGTTGCGACCTCATCATGATGTTGCCAACATAATGTGGATGCTGCTGTTACCAGCATGTCTGCATCTTGTTCGTCATTGTGTTGCTTACATGTTGCCAGCACTTGTTCCAGCACACGGGTGGACGCAACCTTAGGTTGATCAAAGTACATGTTCCAATTATCAATGACCCTGAGCTACTTTTAAAGGTCACAGGCTTGTTTATGATATCAAAATTTCATACCTTATATACCGGTACCATAAATAATTATGGCAAGCTTCCTTATTGTGGCTACAAATATGTAAATAGGTAACTACCGTGCTTATTATTATTATTATTATTATTATTATTATTATTATTATTATTACTGTAAAGGTTATAAAGGTCAAATTCAGCCCCAGTTAAAGCAGTCAATGATCCTCTTTGTTAATTAAAGTCCAGTCAGGTTGTCGTAGCTCTAATATTATTACATTGAGTATCATATGTAGCTTGTGTATCATAGGAGAAGGAGAGCGAAGGAGACAAGGAAAAAAGGGAAAAATTAACGCTAGCATCTTTCTCTGCCAGCTTCTCAGTTTTACCATGGGAGGCTGACACATACATACATACATACACACATACAGTGTTCTAGAAGGTTCGGGGCATGCTTAGTACACGTGACGAGGCTTTCCTTACAACAGAGGGAAAGGGAGGAGAGACAGATTGACGAGAGACGGCAGAGGGACGACACACTAAGCAAGCAGTGGGAGAAGAAAGCCCCTAGAGTTATCTGGCATACACTAAGTTAATTTTGATCTTCCCTTGAAGACAATAAAAACTAAGATCACTCCAAATTATGTTAAAATCTTCCCTGAAGTTATTTATCCACAACCGCCTTCGGCCATCGCTACGAGAAGGTAAACCCATGTTCTGCGTCCCCCAGATCCAGGTAGATATATTCAGGTGAATTTGAGTCCACTAACCCTTTCAGCCTGGGGACGTCATTCTTCCAGTCTATGTATCTATTGCCAGAAACCTTAATCCCGCGTTGGGTGGCCACAAACAAATCGCCTCCATGCCTTCCTGTCCCCCGTCATTGCACTGCCCTGCCCCAGTTCACACACACCCTCTTTCACATATTTCTCCACTCTATATCGCCATCTCATCCTCGGCCTCCCCCTCCCTTTTTCCCCTTCACCTCAATCACATACACTCTCCTCATCAGTCTCACTCTCCCTCCTCTCCACATGGCCAAACAACCTCAGTGCATTTCTCCTAACGCTTTCTACCACGTCCACATCCACACCACAACGCGCCTTCACTTCCTCATTTGTTAGTTCGTCTCTACATGTGACTCCACATGCCCCTCCAAAATAACTCATTTCCACTGCTCTCACTCTTGCCTCGTGTCCTTCCAATAAGGTCCAAGCTTCACTTCCATACGTTAGATTTGGTGTCACAATATTATCATGCTGCGACTTTTTCAATTCCATGCTCACTTCCCTGTTTCTTATCAATGCTTTCAAAGAACCAGCAATTTTTCTTCCTTGTTGTACCCTTTCAAACACTTCATCCTCCAAACTTCCACCGTTACTCATCGCACTACCCAGGTACTTAAATGCACTCACATTTTCCATTTCCTCTCACTGTACATTCAGTTACTTCATTTCTCTCAAAGACCATAACTCTACTCTTCCCTACATTCACCTTTAGATTCCGTTCCTTACATACACTCCCAAACTCATTCACTAAGCCTTGCAGTTCCCCTTCGTCTTCACTTAACAATACAGTATCACCTGCAAATAACAGTACAAGAAGTTTCCAAACGCTGCCCTCTTTCATTAGGGCCGCTCCAACATGCACTGTCCTACATTGTATCTCTTTTATAGCCCCATTCACTATACAGACTGAACAACCATGGAGACATGACACATCCGTTTCAAACCAACCTTCAGATAGAAAAATTCACTCAGTTCACTATCCACACGCACTGCAGCCTTAGCACCCTCATACATTCTCTTCACGGCATTCAACAACTTCCCATTTACTTCATATATCCTTAATATTTTCAACACTCCTTGTCTATCCACTCTGTCATATGCTGTCTGCAAATCCATGAAGGCCACATACAACTTCTTTCCTTTCTCTAGAAACTTTTCCGGTAAAGACCTAAGAATGAATATCTGATCTACACAATCTCTTCCCTACCTAAAACCTCCCTGTTCTTCTCCAACTTATTCCTTTGTTATTTCCATAACTCTGTCAACATGTATCCTACCATATACTTTCCTATTATTATAGTCGGAAGACAAATGCCTCTATGATTACCACACACTTCTTTTTCCCTTTTTCCTCTGCACGGGAGAAAAATAATACCTGACTTCCAATCCTTCGGGACTCTACCTTCCTCGCCATGCAATCTGCACATCTTCCATATCCATTCTGCTACTATCTCTCCCCCATGTTTCAGCATTTCACCACACACTTCATCATTCCTTTCATTCTACAGTTACTGTTTCATGACGATTTCAGCTTAGAGTAGACCTGGCGGGGTTTGCTATAGCCTGTAGTAACTCCGTCACTATTAGAGACTGCTAAGTAGAATAAAATCGTCTGGTATAACATGAATAAACTAAATAAACACAGCAGAAGCAAGAATAGACAAGTCCCTCAGAAAGACTATACTCGACTTCGTGACAACCTGTAAACTTATCTGTTAAAGGAGATATAGAGTTTAAAGTTTTAAATATAGAAAAACGGTCATAAGTCGGCCATTTTTTATTTTTTCAAAATTTCAAAAAGACGGACATCAACTTATATGGTCCTAGAATCATACAAAATATGAGGAAATTCCAACAAATGGTTTCTGGGGTACAGCGTGGAACGGGCGAACGGAAATACGGACTAAAGGACATACGGATGGACGGACAAGACCTAACCTAAAATTCCACTTCGTGAGAAACGAAGTAGAATAACTGTACAAAGATAACTCCGTGCATAATGCAGTGATAAAAAGTCAGTTCTGGGCTATGTAGGTTCACTTTAGCCCATTCAGGTCAAATATATCCATTCAGGTTCAGTATTTTGAAGCATTTTACCAGTTTGCCCACAAGCCAACAATTAGGGTCGCTTCTACAGTACCTGCTTCTTGTTAAGTACCATTTATTCAGTGACGTAGTTAGTTTTTCTTCCTGTCTGCAAACGATTTCATTCAACTTAGGATGGATCCCTATTGCTGAAAGGCTGACACAAATCGTCTGAAGGTAGTAAGAATTAAATAAAAAATGCTTCACTGAGGTGAAGGGGTAGTAGTAGTTGTTCCCTAGGCAGTCTGGCCGAACAGCCCCGAGTCCCTAAGGAAGGCCATGGCCGAGACCGGGCTTTCCCACAGAGCTCTGAAGGAGTGTATGTTGTGTTGTTGGCCTAGGTGATTGTGTGCAGTGCAGTCTTCCATGATGTGCTTAATAGTATGGGGTGCTGTGTTACATACTGGACAGGTGTCAGCGACGGACATCCAGCCTCTTCTGATAAATTAAGAGGGCTGGATGATGCCCACATCTCAGCCTGGCCAGGTGGACCCTGTCCTCACGAGGGAGATAGGATTCAGAAGGGTGGATATCAGGAGGCCGTCCATGCAGCTGTCTGTTGTCTTTAAGTGACTGAATGGAGCAGCGAGTGATTTGAGTATGGAAATGCTTCTGGAATCTGGTCTGAGGCGGGCGAGGGGGGAGTGATGGCAGTATTTGTGTATGATATCGTGTGCTGGGTGTTGTTTTGATGTTCCTTGGTGTGTGTGTGTGTGTGGATGTGCTGCCATGTAGTGTAGTGGATGTTGTAGGTTTGTGGAGGCTGCGGCGAGGTCAAGGGGTTAATGAAGCTGCTAGCCAACGAACCCTGGCTGCTCCCTTGCCTCTTGCACAGTCACGTTTGGCGGCGTGGTCGGTCAGCATGCACGCCACTGACATAATCAACATCACATCCATCAAGGCAAAGGACATCTGTGGACTATGATGGTCTGAATCCTTCCTAACTACATTGGGGCTGAATCTCTCGAATCCAGTTACCTATTTAATGCTTTATTTTTGATACCTTCAGGCGATTTTTGTCTAGTTTGGGGAAGAGCATGTGTGTGAAGGATGGACTCTGTTTCTGTTCCATAGTTAAAAAGGGACTCTGTAAACCTTAATCTCTTCGTTCCGATATCGCATCATTTAAATTTTATTCTCGCTATCACCACACGATTTTACGTTTTGGATATTTTTTTTTCTTTTTTTTACTGGGGAGGTTACAGTCTTCACTAACTCCTTCACAACTAGAGGACTGTACTGAAACGAATACTCGTGTAATCGTCAGGTTGCAGCAACAAAAAACCGATTATTCACTGGACTGAAGAGGTTAACAAACACATCTGCTGGCTGCTACAGTATATTAAGAAAATCTTGTATGGTGCTGACGGGGTTAGGTCACGTTGGAAGTGACTATGAAAGCAACCATCAGATAACAAGCCAAACTTCCCCTATCTTTCCACTTACGTGATTTTCTCCTCGGTGAATTAGCTTGGCCTTTGCTGCCTCTTAGAACTACACGCCTAATCCCGGAGTTTATCAGGAGTAGGTACAACAAAACCTTCTTTAAGCCTCTCTATCTCTACTCACCACCACTCCAAGCCTTCTTCGGTCCCTCCTTCAGGTGTTCTTATATCTTTATCTCTAAGTTTCAGTCTTGGTCTTCCCCTCCATCAACGTGGCTTGTGTACGCTCTGACTGCCGACCCATTTAGTACGGGTTAGTTTGCTGCATACCGACATGAATAAAATTCTTGGTAGCAGGTGGAAGGAAATTTTATGAGTATATTAATTAGGTTGGATTATTTCTCACCCTTTTCCATCCGGGGGTCTTTCCAAGACTGAGTAAAATCATATGATCGTAGCAAGAATTTTCAAGTGTAATGTTGCTGTAGGCGATGGTAATGGTCCAGTCTTCTTTGAGTGGCATCTGGCCGCTGTGAATGCATTTAGGTATTCTGCTGAGGCTAACATCAAACGATTTTGTTTGACTGAAGCAACTTATTGCTGTTCAAGGGGTGAAAACTCACTTGCTTAACCCTTCCGCTGCTATGGGCACAATCAAGGCGCATACGAGTATGAGCGAGCCCCAAAATAATGTACTTATCTTCCTATATCATGAAGAGGATCCTTTGCACCACATTCTTCATCTGTTCCTCAATGTCACGGGCATTTTTGCGGTAACTTGTTTGGACAGCCCTTGTGTTTGTAGTTTGTCCCTGAGGCACGGTCTTGTGTCTGAGGCACGGCCAGGCGGCTCCGACGCCTGCCTATACAAACATCCCTCATACTTCCTCTGTACCACACGAAAAAAGGATGATGGAGTGCAGCAGGGCAGCTTTAGCCAGTAGTCCACCGGGTTCACATCCAGAAAAGTCTAACGATCATAAAAACAACAACTAGCACTGTCCACACTTTTCTACTGTAAGGCTGAGGGAACTATCATAATCGGTAGAATGTTACCATACGGGCGTCACAGTTTTTTTTAGTTTAATTTTATTACACCCACGTTCACACTAGAGAGGGTATTGTTCTGTTCAGCCTGTGTGTGTGTGTGTGTGTGTGTGTGTGTGTGTGTGTGTGTGTGTGTGTGTGTGTGTGTAATTAATTTTGCGCTAACGAAGGGAGAGCGGGTATTTTTTGACCGAAGTGTGTGAGCTTGATTGTATGTGTGTATGTATGTATATGTTTGTTTGTTTGTATGTGTGAACAAAACAAATAAGTTTTTATCAGCTTTAACCAAATTTGGTGGAATGTTACAGGGATACCTAAGGGGCTGACCTATTGTTTTTGAGAACAAACAAGTCAAAGGTCAAGGTCACAGAGCTATGTCAAAGTTTGATTTAGCAAGATAAACTTGCACAGTTTTCAGGGTAAAGGCAGGATGAAGGTATTCGATGTTCAATTTTGAGAACGATCGGTCAAAAGTTAAGGTCATAAGGAAAGGTAAATAATTAAGGTACCATGACAAGGTCGATTCAAGAGTTTTTATTATGATTTAGGCAAATTTTTCTGGAAGTGTTATGGGTCGGACAAGAATGAAGTAATTCGCCTTGAGGGCAACTGGTCTACTGTACAGTCAAGGTCATAGAGGAATGCCAAACGTTTAGCCCTGACACCGAGTGTTTAGCACGAGTCGGAACTTTAAGAGTGCTCCTTCTTGTTTCGTGCGCTTCCTTATATTTTATTAGTTGTTTTAGTACGATGACTGTTTCCTGTCGTTGATGTCTGCAGGATTCTTTTCTGTTTCAGACACCCTCGTGAGGCTTGGCAAATCCCGCACGGGGGAACACTATTAGTTCAGCTAATTTAATACCCAGTAGTATGAATTATACACAGTCTGTCACATTATGCTCTGGTTAGAATGATACACGGTCTGTTAAATATTATGCTCTGGTTAGGTCTAATGCAGGTTACATCCAGGGAAAAACATGCATACAGGTGGGAAGAACATGGAGAAATCATCAGGAAAACAACATTAACGGAACAGAATTATCGTATCAGTAAGAGGAAAAGAAATTAATTAACCAGGAAATAATATTAGCTCACTTGTAAAGTTCATTCTGGTGACGTCTCTGAGGTAAAAATTTATTCTTACACTTCCATTCCCATCACGTCACTGATCAGACGCAGCAAAAATGATTTCACTGACATTACTGAAAGAAATGAACATAAATCTTAACCGTACCTCCTTCACTCACACCCCTTATTCACCCCCAGCCCTCTACACCCCCCCTGACCCCAGCCTCCTTCTTCACCCCTTCCCTCCCCTCCCCTACCCGGTAAGCCAGGGCCGGGGCGGGGCGGGGCAGATCTCCGGGTGCTGCGGTGGGACATGGCTGCTCCATTAACATACAGAGCCGGGAGATTCCTGCCTCGATCCTCACCCCACACCCCCTCCCCTCACCCCTCACTCCTCTTGCCTCACACTTCTTTCTCTCTTTTTTACCTGCGTTATGAGAAACTAATTATATACAGAAGCAGCACTGTCACACCTACACCCTTATGTGATGCATACATGTGTTAGTCAACCCTACTATTCTGTGTACAATAGCCACTTTTACAAGATGTAATATTGGCCCCACTACCATCTCACCTCATTCATCCAATTCCTACCCGTGCACGCCAACCTTTCTCTGCACCCCCACCCAAGCGAAATGAACCCATTGCCGACAGCGTCCCTCACACAATGCCGTTTCCACAAGCAGCACTCATTCTGCCTTGCCCGACTGCAACCCGACACCTTCCGACCACTCATCTCTGTCTTCCCACATGGTTTTTGCTCTTATGTCAACATTTTCAGAAGAAATCATGACTTACACCTTACCGGCCGACCTGCAACGCTCATCTGCAAATGATACACACTTACCCCATCCTGCCTCACCCTCATCACTAGCCCAGCTCATCCCGCCCACCTACACCAAACCTGATGAACCTGAATCGACTCATCTCAAAAACCGCCGCACTCTTCGGATATATTACCCCCCTCCCCCCCAAAAAAAGACCTAAATCACTTTACTGGACCAGACGGGACCTGCAAAGCCCTGAAACATCCGAATTAACATACCTGGAATACGACTGATGGGCGTGACCTGAATCAGTCTGATGGACCTAAAGGAACCTAACATGACTAAAAGCCTGAAGTGATTTGCATCGGTCTTAAAATGGTTAAAATGAACCAGAATGACTGAAATGCATTTAAGATGACCTCAGAGTAAATGGATTTGAATGAACATGAGAACCCACAAAATTCTACCGACGGACAAAACTGGACCAAAGCTAATAAAAGAGAACCTAAACTGACTAAATAAGTTGAATTAATTGAACTATACCCGAGATGAACCTAAATGGACACGAATAAGCATAAATGGAAGTGACTGGCGCTGAGTACAACCTGCGTGAGTCTGAACTGCTGTGAAGAACCTGAACAGAAATATGTGGTCTGAATAGGCCTCATTAGACCTGAATGGTCCTATGAGGGACTGAATGACGCTAAACTGGGTTGACATAAAGTGAAAGGCATTGCTGGACCTGGCGTGTCACTGCAGACCTGGCTGGATCTAACGGCCTCAATGGACCCACTGTAATTAGTCCTGCATATCCCCGAACTAACCTCACTACCATTCCCTCCCCATTAGTTTTCCTCTTGCCCCTCACCACACGTCCCCGCACCCCATTTTCCCAGTTCCACGCATGTCCTTTTTCCCCTGCCCATTCCCTCTCCTGCTTCACCCTTACCCCTCACCCGTCTCCCCTCCCACCCTCACATTTCACTTCTTCTCAGCCCTCATCCTCACTCTCAATCCATTTAAACAATTTCACACCTCTCCTTCCTCTCTCACCTGCACATCTCTCCTCTTTCCCTTCACCATCTTTAACCTCACCTTCCATTTCACCCTATTTCCTCAACTCCATACCTCTCCTCCTTGTGTTTTTTCCCTCTCCCCTCCTCCCCTCATCATCCCTCACCATCCTCCCTCATCTCCTTCCCCTTTTACTCCCTCTCCCTCGCCCCCCCCCTCACCACCTCTCACCACATTCTCCTACATCCCTCCCTCCCTCCCATCCCTCACTTCAAGACTCCAAGCTCTCTATCTTAGGCGAATTTGGAAAGATCTTACCAAGGATTATTTGTCAGGGAAGCGAGGAGTGAAGGGGGGGAAGGGGTGCTGTGGTGGAGAGTGTATGTGGTGGTGTGGTGGTGGGGGAGGGGGAGGGGATAAGTTTGGGTATTTTTGGTGGAAAGGGGATGGAAGAGAGGGGAGGATGTTGACAGTGCTGTGATGGAGGATGTGCGTAGTGTGGGAGAGAGATAAGGAGGAAGGGAGTTTAGAATGGGGGTTGTTGTCAAAGAAGATGTATCTGGTGGTGCTGGTAGAAGAGATGAAAGGGAGACTGTAGAGTGGTGGAGATAGGAATGTGTGTGGGGTGCAGTGTGATGGAGCGGAAATGGGAGATGTACTGCGATGAAAGTGGTGGTGGTGGTTGGTTCAGAGTTTATGTGGTGTGGTGGAGAGCGGGGTGAGCTGGGGTAAGAGAAAATGATAGGTTTACAGTTTTCTTTCATTTCATAAAATTATCATAAAATATTCTCACATATCTGGCAAAGAAAATGAATGACTAAAAGTTACTTCACTGCATACATTTATCCAAGCATTTTCTCATATATCTGGCAGATAAACTGAAGGGGGAACAGTTGTATATCACTCCACAAAATTGCTCACACATTTATATATACTGTATTTGACGGAGAGAATGAAGGTCTGTCAAGGGCTAACACATAGATACATATCATACTGTAAAATCATTGTATCTCTTTTCCACACGTACGCCAGAGGAAACTTAAAAATACTCGACCATGTAGCCTATTTCAGCCATTAGATATATAAAAATACTCGACCATGTAGCCTATTTCAGCCATTAGATATATAAAAATACTCGACCATGTAACCTATTTCAGCCATTAGATATATAAAAGTACTCGACCATGTAGCCTATTTCAGCCATTAGATATATAATCTAGTTGTAGCAGTGGTTGTAACCCCAAGGTTATCTAAAATGTGAACCATGTAGACTGCAGACTGAAGCCGTCCCCTTCCAACAGTTCACCATCTCCATTTCAGGTGATAGGGATGGAGGTGAGGGGCGTTTGCACAATCATGCAGCGGAGCTGCCCAGCTATGTCGGTGCGACCTCGCGAAAATGCCCTTTTCCAGCGACAAACACTTAACCTAAACAGCTAACACACCATTTATCATTATAATCCCAATTTAATGACCTCGGAATAATCAATCTTGAACGCTGTAGATTAAAAAAATAAACACATTAAGAAGAGAGGATGTGCCGGGTGAATATTAATCCTATCAAAAACAAAAATGTGATAAAATACGACAAAATACAGTCTGAAAGAAGAGATGTATTTAACAACCACATCCATATATAATTATTTAAACTAGAGTGATTATAATGGCCGAGCAATGCTGATTGTAGAGTGCACTTCGGATGACGGCTTAGCGGTACTGGCTTATATGGACAGAGGACAGTCATGAAATTCAGAGTGAGTATATTTTCATGAACCACTGTACAAACTCTCTCTCTCTCTCTCTCTCTCTCTCTCTCTCTCTCTCTCTCTCTCACACACACACACACACACACACACACACACACACACACACAGACTGATATGTACAGTAAGGGTCAATAGTTGTATCCGATGGAGGTAGGCTCTGGATCTACAGCTGTATCAGATGTACTCATCGAGTCAAAAGATGTGTCACAACAGTCAGTACCGGTAGTAATGGAGGTGAGGAACCCCTGCTATCACTGGCTCTGTGACACAAACTTTTACAATAACTGTACTTTCACTGAGACGGATTCTTAAGCAAACTTTTTACCCCGACTGTACATTCATATTCACAGACACAAAATGAACTGATACATAACTCTAATCATCATCATGCTGTCTCTCCATCACACCTAAACATGGGGTGAGGCTGGATCCAGAAACAAGACAAGATAAAGCATGAAGAGCAGTCAACGTGTCAGGGAACGCTGGCCACGTATTCATCCACACATCATTCACACCACTGCAGTTCTGGCTGCGTCTTACACACCTAACCATCTTCATCATTTTCTTTTGTTATTCTTAATAGATACACTTCATATAAGCCATACAGACCTACCAGAATCAGTCGGTGCCAAACCCCTGTCATGTGCTTCTCGCACACACCGCATCCAACACTCTATTCATTACTCGTATCAGTCCCCTACTCCCTAGCCTCCTCACCTTACAAAACTGTCTTTCCCATACATACATTCATACATATTCACATCCGTTTGTGCGTTAAAATATTTTTCTGACTACCACCAGACGATTATATTTAGTGGAAGGAAAATCGTCAGTCTCAATAGGATATACACACACACTTGGATGGATACTTGTGAAGGCATACGGTACATATCCGGAGTATACAGTATAATATTTTTCACGTAAGATAAATGTTTAAGAACACCCACACAAGATTGATAGTAGGTAAACTGTGACTGCGTGTTCGTAACGTCGCGGGTTCGATTCTCAGTTGTGACAGGGAAGTATTCTAGCGCGAATTTTCCTCCAGCAATTCTCGATGTTGTTCCTTTAACCTCTGGACTTGGATTATTGACTTTAATTTGTATTCTGGCTGACAACAAACGATGATATACAGCTCAGAGACAACTCACTGCCAAGAAACTTCAAATGCAACATGATTAAAGTTTGAGCTAAAAGTGTCAGCTCGTTTGCTCTACTTCACCCAGCGCCGGTCGATTTTCAAAGCTGAGACAAACCCATCGCAACCAAATGTAGACTCGCCAACACGTCTTGCCCCTCCACCTCCACCCCTCACGCGCCGATACCGCCACATCAGTCCAGCTTGTGATATCCTCAGCTTACCACAACAGTTACGTTGGATACTATAGTCGAGGCGCGCGATTCTGAGGTTGTTATTATCGTACCCTGGCAACCTACCCCTCAACGGTGCATCCGATTTCGTGTACAATATGATACGCATGTGATTCGTGTATAATAATATTCGTGTATAATATATTCGTGCATAATAATGATTCGTGTATAAAATAATACGAAATCGGACGCACTTTTGAATGGTAGGTTGCTAGGGTACGATAATGACAACCTCAGAGTCGTGCGCCGCGAGTATAGTGCCTAAGTGGTGACATGCGAGGATTAGCAGGAAGTCCTATGTCAGTCGGTGTGTACAGGGAATACTGGACCTCGGGAACGGGCTTCGTATTGTACCAGGAGGAGGAAGGAGAATTATAATAATAATTAGCAGCAGCAGCAGCACCAGATGATGATGATGATGACTAATGAAAATGAAGACGCAGAAGACGAAGAAAAAATGATGATGATGATGATGAAGAAAGGAGAAGAAGAAGATGGAATGAGAAGAAAAGAAGAAGAAGTAGGAGAAGAAGAATAAGTAGAAGACGAAGAAGAGAGAAGAAAAGAGGATATGAAGAAAAAGAGGAAGAAGAAAAGAGAAGAAAAAAGGAGGAAAAGAAGCAGAAGAAGAGGAAAAAGAAAATGAACAAGATGAAAAAACGAAAAAGAACCACAAGAATAATAACGATAACAACAACAACAACAACAAC
>JAGKTI010007889.1:14918-35350 GCA_018397915.1 Birgus latro | reverse complement strand
GGAGATAAGTAAACAGCACAGATATATTTAGTCAGAGAATGACAGGAAAGCCGAAGCCAGAGAGCAGAGAATTCAGAAGAATCAAGTTCAGGAACACGAGAGCAAGATAGATCGTTGCGTACGTATACGCAACAGCCACCTTTGGCTTTGAAACGAGAATAGAGAAAGTAGGAGGATACAGAAAAGGGTTTGCTGTCAGTTGCCTCAGACAGCTGAGTCTCAGTGAGAAAGAGAAGGTGAGGTTTAGAGGAGAAGAGGTGGTGCTCAACAGCGTGAAAGTTAGAGGAAAGGCCGCGAATGTTACAGAAATGAAGAAGGAGTGAGTCAGACAGTGGTTCCAGGCAGCTCTTTGAGTCGTCACCGGGAGAGGGGCGGATGGTGGGGGCATTTATGGTCCCCCCCCCTGGGGACTCCGAGGCATGATTTTTATGTGCCATTTTGAAAATTGAAAAGGAAGTGTAGTGTGTAGGTGTATGTAGTTTGGTGTTGACAGTTAGAGAAACTTGTATAGGAGAGCATGCTGGTCTACTCTCTGTGTAACTGAGACACTGAAAAAGTTCAGCAAAGGAGGATGGTCAGGAACAAGTCCTGAGGGCTGATGAAGCGGGAGCTCCAGCTCTCCCTGTCATCAGCTTTCCATCCTCCCTGGGAGTACTGCCCTGCTCGACTGGTGCTACAGTCTCCTCTAATACCACTACATCTCTTGTGCACCCACTTATCACAAACACTACACAAGATGGAATTACTTCCCACACCCTTGTGGCAAACTACACATGGCCACTCTCCCTCTCCTCTGACTGTACCGCCACCAACCCTAGATATCATCACTTTTGTTTTATCTGCATTTACCCTTAAGCCCTTGTACCCCATACCATCTCTCCACTTCTTAAATCTTTCCTCAGCCTCCCTTTCATTCTCCGCAATCAACACCAAATCATCAGCATACAACATCTCCCATGGGAGTCCATCTCTGAAGTCACGTGAGAGGGCTTCAAGCACCATGATAAACAACAAGGGACTCAAAACTGACCCCTGATGCACACCAGCATTAACGGAAAACTCATCACTCAAAGCTCCATTCACTCTTACCTGCGTGCGAGCACCCATGTACATGGCCATAACCACCCTAACCAGCCATTCTTCCAACCCTAGCTTTCTCATTGCCCACTTCACCACCTCTCTAGGGACTGTCAAAGGCCTTTTCCAAATCAACAAAAACAAAATACAATTCCCTTTTCTTGCCAATATATTTTTCATGAAGCTGTCGAACAATGAATATGGCATCAGTGATCCCCCTGCCTGGCATAAACCCAAACTGCATCTCATCGATATTCACTCTTTCTCTAATCATACCTTCTAGAACTGTCTCCATTACTTTCACTATCTGATCTAAGAGCTTTATACCTCTGTAATTTCCCCTTTCCAGGGCATCACCCTTCCCTTTGTACACATTTACAATTACACTCTTCAACCAATTATCTGGGACAACACACTCATATATAATCATATTTATCAGGTCAGTGACTAACCTCACCCCAGTATCTCCTGAGGCCTTCAACATTTCGGCAGTCAACCCAGACACACCTGCCACCTTCCCCACTCGCATCCTGCCTATTGCCTCACTCGCAGTAGCAGCGTCAATCAAAGGCCACGGGCCAAACACTGGATCAGCTGGCTCCAAACCTTCTCTATCCCAATCAAACTCCTCATTCAACAATCGGCTATAATGCTCCCTCCATGCATCTTTAATATCCTCACTGTTCACCACAACCCTTCCATCATCATTCTTCACACACTGCTCACCTACAATGTCCCGATTATCCCTCTTCACCTGATTTGCCACCCTAAAAATCATATTTTTCCTTTCTCCATGATTTAGATTATCAAGTAAAAGTCTCTGTGACTCAGACTTCGCTCTGTATACCTCTCTTCTAGCCCTACACTTGGCAGCCAAGTACTCCTCCCTGTTACCACCATTCTTCCATTCCCGGAAAAGCCTTCTCTTCTCCTTAACTGCAGCTTCTACACCCTCATCCCACCACCAAGTTACTTTATGTCTTGGTGCGCCTTACACAAAGCATGAATTAATTGAATTTTAACCAAAAAATGATGATTTAGAGGTGAGTAAAGGCACAGGTGCTCAGAACTTGCCACCATAGTATAAGAAGTATCGGACATGGAAATCATCTTTTCTCACATTTTATGCATTAAATTATTGGATACAAAGCATCAAATACAGTAAATAATGTAAATTGTTACCAGAAAAATGGTTAGGTTAGGTTAGGTTCGGTTATGACTGGACATGAAATTCACTGGCATTCACCTTTTTCATAGCTGGTGCACTTAAAAACCATGCATGAAAAAATTAAATTGAAAGCAGGAAATTATGATTAACATTTAGGGTAATTTTTTAACCCATTTACAGCATGATGAAAACAGGTTAGACATGAAAATCTTTATGGTAATCATCTTGCACACAAATCAATGGCATTCACCTTTTTCATAGCTGGTGCACTTAAAAACTATGCATAAAAAAATTAAATTGAAAGCAGGAAATTATGATTAACATTTAGGGCAATTTTTTTAACCCATTTACAGCATGATGAAAACAGGTTAGACATGAAAATCTTTATGGCAATCATCTTGCACACAAATCAAAGGCATTCACCTTTTTCATAGCTGGTTCACTTAAAAACCATGCATGAAAAAATTAAATTGAAAGCAGGAAATTATTATTAACATTTAGGGTAATTTTTTAACCCATTTACAGCATGATGAAAACAGGTTAGACATGAATATCATTATGGAAATCAACTTTCACACAGTTTATGCATCAGATGAATGATATGGAAAGAACAAAACAAGGAATTTTGATGAAGTTAGGGTACTTACGAGAATGATGCCACCTCATGTATAACCTGCTCGGTCATCTCAGACTCTGACAGAAAGATCTTGCACCTCTCACACCTTAGCACTTCCGCTGCACTTTACAATCACCAGCACTTTCCACAACGTTTTCTTTCACATAACTGGGATCACATCACTTCACTGCACTGTACATAACAGTAAATTCCCGTGTGGTCTAGTGACGAGTCCTGGAGAATTTAGTCGCTGTCAGAGTTCGAGATGAGCAGCTTTCAGCTCTGTTCCACGTACCAACACACCAGCAGCACGTTGTTGTCGATACCAAATGAGCGTGGAACGGTCGATGTCTGAATACTTAGGAGTAAACATCACCTTCCTCTCCACGTTTCGTCTGGTCTTCGAAGCGAAATCAGCCGTGTACTGCTGTAGTTTGTTTAGGGACTTCTTGATATCAAACAAAGTGGAGCGAGGGAGGTTGAATTCACGTAGGATTTGTGATGTCGGCCACCCGGCGTCCACCTTCTCCAATATCTCCCTCTTCTTCTCCAGAGTCAGAACCACTTTCTTCCTCTTCTCAGGTGGCAGGGCCTTCATCACACACATGATGAAGAAGGTGAAAAGCAGCATCAAGCCCTGCAGGAGGTAGGGTATCACCACAAAACCATTCACTTCAGCCGCCATTTTCAGAGCATGTTTAAGAGCCAGGAGCGGAGTGGGAAATGAGACCGACAGACAGGCGTGACGTGCAAAAACACAGCCTATCAGCGTGTGCGGGAAATTCAAACTGACGCGGTCCAAATTATTATTTTTTTTCGAATTTTTGGGCATTTGGGGGGTCAGACAGCCCACGATGTCCAAATAGTGATGCATCCGAATACTGGGCGTCCAAATAGTAAAGAGATTACTGTATTTATAGAATGACGGAATCGTCCATGTTTTGACGGGAAATTGTCTGACAGCAAATTGACTTCACGGCGAATTTTCCCAGAATCAGTCCACGTCCCTCCTCGCAGCTTTGTTGCACATGAAGATACAGTAAGACCTCACTATAACGGACTAATTGAGGCCCAAGCCATTCCGAAAAATGCGAAATTCCGATAAAAGCAACATCCGGACTTACCCCTGCTAATCCGGACTTTTTCCGAAATATAAGATATTAGTCCGGATTGCATCAGTGGTTTTCACCACCATTGCAGTATTGTACAGTGTTATACCTTCACTACATTAATCAAATGGTATAATAATACTGTACTGTGCACTGAAAAACATGTCTTTTACTTGTCTGATTGTGGTGAACATAGCTGAAGAGATCAGGCAGTCCAGACAGCTTCTGGCTTTATCGGACTTTTTCCAATATATAGAAGTTTAGTCCGGTAGCTCCTCGAGTCCGATAAAAGCGAATTCCGGTCTATTGAAGTCCGTTATATCGAGGTGTTACTGTATATTCGTAGCTCTACACATTTTTGTATTGTTTAGACATGCCTCCCAAGCGCCCTGCATCATCTCCAGCATCGGGGGACACCTCTGCAAAGAAGAAGCAGCACCATACTCTAACTCTGGAGAGGAAATTGGAAATTATGCCACGAGGAGGGGCAGGGAGTCTCAGACATTGGGCGTGCTTTAGGCCTTGCAGCTTCCACTGTTGGGACAGTGACCAAGAAAAAGGAGATGTACAAGAAAATGGCCAACTCATTTCCCTACATCTACAGGTATTACTTACTTCTACAGTTATTACTTACTTCAAAACAGGAAGGGTAAAGTTTAGGTGGGGGGTCTGAGGGGGTCATGGAATGCATCCCCCCCCATTTTAAGCATATTTCAATGGGGAAAATTGCTCCGATATACGAAATTTCGCTTTATGGAAGCTTTTTCCGGTCCCTATCCCTTTCGTATACCAGGGATCCACTGTAATATGATCTTTCCAAGATAAGTCCCAAATGAATGAAACCCCAAGCATGTTCAAGGATGATGCAGGATTGGGTTGGATATTATTAAACATCAGTAGGTATTCCTGTGGAAAATTTTGTCGGGTTGATAGGTGTAAGAACTCAGTCTTTAATGCATCAAAAACAACAAGATTATTTCTATCCCTGTCAGAGATACGAGCAAAGTCAGACATTAGGTGTGCCACAGCCCAATCCCTTGTAAATTAACTGCTGAGATGGATGTTGCGGGAAGTGAATGGAAAGGTGAAGGGTGGAGTCATCAGAGTATGAGTGGATGCGGTTAAATGTACAGCTTTGAAGGTCACTGATGAATAAAAGGAAGAGAGTTGGTGACAGGGCAGAGCCCTGAGGAACACCACTGTTGAAAGGTCTAGGAGAAGAACAATGGCCACCTACAACAGCGGCGATAGAACAAACAGAAAGAATGCTATAGATGAAGGCACAGATAGAAGGTCAGAAACCATAAGAGGGCAGTTTGGAAATTAAAGATATATGCCAGACTCGACTGAATGCCTTTGAGATGTCAAGTGCAATGGCAGAGCTATTGCCAAAGTCCCGAAAGAAGGATGACCTGGAGTCTGAAAGGTAGGTGAGATGATCGCCAGTGGAGCATCCCTGATGGAACCCACACTGATGATCAGAAAGAAGGTTGTGATGGGAAAGATGCTTTAAAACTTTTCTATTAAGAACTGACTCAAAATCTTTTGAGACAAAGGATGTTAAAGCAATTAGATGATAGTTAGAGGGTTGGGACTGGCTGAATGAGAGCAAACTTCAAGCAAGAAGGAAAGGTCCAAGGTGACAGACAAAGGCAAAAGAGTTTACTTTTACTTATACCTAGGCAGTTTGTAAGCATAGAAGCACAGTTCTTCAGGACAACAGGAGGGACTCCATCAGGGCCATATGCCTTGTTAGTACTGAAGCCAGTGATGGCAGAAAATACATCAGCTACAGAAATTTTAACGTCAGCCATGAGGAAGTCTGAAGGGGGGAAGTGATGGAGGAACAGCACCAGAATCGCCTAAGGTGGAATACATCTGCTTTATCAGTAGAAGAAACAGCTACAGAACCATCAGAGTAGGAAAAAGGAGGGAAGGATGATGAGATAAAGTCACTAGAAAGGTTTTTGGGAAGGTGCCAGAAGGAGCAGGAAGAATTCAAGTTGGAGAGTTGAGAGCATTTAGTACGGATGAAATTATTTTTACCAGAGTGAAGAACAGACTTAGCATGATTCCAGGAAGAAACATAAAAAAGATGTGATTCGAGGGTGGGCTGGCTCTGGTACCTTTTATAGGCCCTCTCCTTGTTGTGGACAGCATTAGAACTAGTGATTAAGCCAAGTCTTTCTTGCATTTGTCAAAGGATGTGAGAAGTTAATGTATGCTTCCATGCCCGAGAGAATAACCTCCATAATGCGCAAGGCACACTCAGGTGGCTCTCGGTCACAGAAGCAATAATCATTCCAGTGAAAATAAAAAACGTACTGCCTGAGGGCCTCCCAATCCACAGCTCGTGTTACAGTAGACGTTTCTTTGGAGGGTTCACAGGCCGTACCGGAATGATAGGACAGGTTAAGGTAATGAGGTAGTGATCGGAGGAGCCCAACGGAGAGGAAAGATTAACTTGAGTGTAATCAGAAATAAATCATGTTAAATTAGTGAAAGTCAATTGATGCTTGTGATTTCTTTTTTTGACACTGATTTTAAATCAATGTATTGTGGTAGGTGGGGGCACTCACCATCCACTCACTTGATGTAGTGCTGCTCTTAGGTGTCTGCCCTTTCCTCTCCTCAATCCTTCTTTCCTTCAATCCTCTTCTGTCTTTCTTGCCTGCATTCTTTCCTTGTCATTCTGTCTGTGGGTGACACTACACTGAGTGATAAGCTGAACTGTTTCCTGTACACCAGGAAACCACTTTATATGCTGGGTGGTAACCATATAACCAAATTATGGCACCTCATGGTTCAGTGGGTAATTGAGGTGCTCTCAGTCGGATTGACCCAGTGAAGGTTTATATCCACAGGGTGATTGGAGTTTATTGCTCACGTAATGCCATTCAGTGATGAGTGAGGCTGGTCACTCTCATCTTAAATGTCAGGACCAACTTACCTAGCCCGAGATCCTACGCTCCTCTGTGGGGCGACACAGGATTGGATAATGAATGAATGAATGAATACTGCAAGGCGCAAAAGGACTGAACTTGCTGGTGAGTCTTGCGTGTGTGGAAGAGTGTTGTTATTTGGAAGACATATTATGCGCTAAAGGTGAGCCAGCAGCTACCTCTGTGGCTAGAGAGAGGAGTGGTTGGAAGAAGTTCAAGGAGCTCTTGTCTCTCCTGATAGGGCTCTCCCTCTGTGCTAAGAGATCTTTGTATGAGGCATGTGTTAGAACTGTAATGCAGTATGGTAGTGGGACCTGGGCAGTACAGGAAGAGGATACTCGCAGGCTCAAACGTACAGAAATGGCAATGATTATATGGATGTGCGGTGCGTCCTTGAGAGCAAGGCCTGGGGGGGCTAGGTTTATGATGGAAGAGCTGAGAGGCAGGACGGGACTGGAGTGTACTGGTGTTGTGATGATGTGAGGTAGACTGAGATGGTCTGGGCATGTGGAAAGTATGGGATGATAACTGGGTGCCGAGAGTAACAAGTTTTAATGTTGGGAGTAGGGTAGCGGATGACTGAAAAAGATCTGGGGACAAGGTAACTGAGTGTACCCTCAGGGTTAAGGGATTGAATAGGTAGGCTGACAGAGATCGAGCAACATGGAGAGCTGCCATTAGGTGACCAAGGCAGACGCATGCAAGGATGCTGGAACTTACGAAAACTAAAACGAACGATCACTCACCTGTTTTAGTTAGGCTTTTTATACAGATTTGCGATGGCTGCCAGTGCTGCTAAGGAACAGAAGTACAATGATGAATACATTACTACAGATTTACAGCAATCCTCACTGATGACACTGAGAAATCTCAGTGTGTGCTGTGTTTCAAAATGCCGGGAATTGATTCTATGAAGCCTAGTAAGCTGAAGCATCATCTGATGACAATCCACCCTCAGTATGGGGAGAAAACCCCAGTTTCTTGAAGTACCATGAACAGAATTTGGAAAAACAGAGACTGGATGGATGTGGTGCTCTCCAACACCAGAACTTAAGAGTAGCAGAGGCATCATATGAGGTCTCCCTTGAAATAGAAAGGAAGAAAAAGGCCCACATGAATGGCAAACCTTTAATTAAGCCATATGCTGTAAAGATGGTCAAGTGGGTTCTTGGAAAGTCAAGTGCATATAAGGAATGGCACAGTGAAGTGAAGAATTCGTAAAAAGTGTCTCAACACCGCCTCTTGACGAACTCTTCATAACCTTAAGTAGTTTTCAAGAATTATGTTTGTCATGTCTCCATTAGTACTGTCTAAAGTTTAAAGTACTGTAAGTTAATATAGTCTACCAAAAATGTAAAGAGCTATTGTCAGTGAATATACATGAATGTTTATAGGAATCTTTGGTAACAGCTAATACGTTTAGTACTGTAACCAACTTCAAACATGGCTGACAATGAAACATTGAGGGACCGGAATTTTCAGGATTTGATAATGAAACAAATCTTATGGATTTAGTCAAAACGTTGATTATGAGAATAAGCGAACTAGAAAAGAACATGGAGGATTTAGTATCAAGAAACATGCCTGAAGATACCGAAAATACTATACAGAGTTTGATACAGGCCAATGAGACAGTGAACCAGGAGATCGAGAATCTGAAACGAGAAAATATTAAGGACAAAACTAGAAGAAACCAGTAACAAAACGGAGAAGGTGAGTAATGTGTTAGAAAAGTAAAAGGCAAAGTGGGCACATGTGGAAGAAGAACAGAAAGAAGTGGTCATCTTAAGGGAAATCATTCAGGAACAAAGGGAAATGAGCAAGAAAAAAATGGAAGAAAAATGTAGTGAAAAAATTTAAGAAAAAAGAGAAAATAGTGAAAGAAACTGTAGAAAGGAACAGATGTGTGATAATATTTGGAAACAGGGAGGAGGAAGAAAAGGTTAGGTCTGTGAGACTCGAGAAACACATGAATCAAGTAAGAAAAATATTGGGGAAGGTCGATTCTGAAGGAAACAAGCGGGAAAAAGAAATTGCGGAAGTAAGGAGGATAGGGCCATATAAGAAGGGGGAAGTAAGATCAATGCAAATTAAGCTGTCATCAGAAAATGTAGTAAATTATATACTTAAGGTGACCTGGAAACAGGGAAGGAAAATATTAGAGTAAGAAAAGATCTGAATGAAGAAGAAAGAGAAGCTTTAAATCTTTGAAGGAACAAGTTTCGTTTTCGTTTTTGAAGGCTCCAACATCCTTGCTTGCGTCAGCCTTGGTCACCTAATGGCTCTCCACGCTGCTCGATCCCTGGCAGCCTCCCTGTTCAGTCCCTTAACCCTTAAGTCACACTTAATGACCTCGTCCCATGTCTTTCTCGGTCTACCCCTCCCAACCCCTCCCCCAGTATTAACACCTCTCACCCTCTGTACCCAATTATCATCCCCCATCCTCTCCACATGTCCAAACCACCTCAGCCTGCCTCTCCTCATCACAACACCAATACACTCCAGTCCCATCCTACCTCTCAACTCTTCCATCGTAAACCCAGCCCCCCCAGGCCTTGCACGCAGGGACGCACTGCACATCCACCTAATCATTGTCATTTCTGTACGTTTAAACCTGCGAATATCCTCTTCCTTTACTGCCCAGGTCTCACTACCATACAGCATCACACTCCTAACACATGCTGCATACAAAGACCCCTGAGCATGTATGGAGAGTCCTCTCAATGTCAGGAGAGGCAACAGCTCCCTGAACTTCTTCCAACCACTTCTCACTCTAGCAACCGAGCTAACTCCAGCCCCACCTCCAGCACATAACATGTCTCCCAAATGACAAAATTCCTCCACAAACTCAAGAGACTCAAATGCAAGTTCAACCTTCTCACGCCTAACAATCTCCACAGGCTCTCCCCGACACACCGCACACATGAAATCAGCATCATCTCGCAGTCTACCTCTAATACCACTACATCTCTTGTGCACCCTCTTATCACAAACACTACACAAGATGGAATTACTTCCCACACCCTTGTGGCAAACTGCACATGGCCACTCTCCCTCTCCTCTGATTGTACCGCCACCAACCCTAGATATCATCACTTTTGTTTTATCTGCATTTACTCTTAAGCCCTTGTACCCCATACCATCTCTCCACTTCTTAAATCTTTCCTCCGCCTCCTTTTCATTCTCTACAATCAACACCAAACCATCAGCATACAGCACCTCCCATGGGAGTCCATCTCTGAAGTCATGTGAGAGGGCTTCAAGCACCATGATAAACAACAAGGGACTCAAAACTTACCCCTGATGCACACCAACATTCACGGAACACTCATCACTCAAAACTCCATTCACTCTTACCTGGGTGTGAGCACCTACGTACATGGCCATAACCACCCTAACCAGCCATTCTTCCAACCCTAGCTTTCTCATTGCCCACTTCACCACCTCTCTAGGGACTCTGTCAAAGGCCTTTTCCAAATCAACAAAAACAAAATACAATTCCCTTTTCTTGCCAATATATTTTTCCTGAAGCTGTCGAAGTGAATATGGGATCAGTGGTCCCCCTGCCTGGCATAAACCCAAACTACATCTCATCGATATTCACTCCTTCTTTAATCACACCTTCTAGAACTCTCTCCATTACTTTCATTATCTGATCTAAGAGCTTTATACCTCTGTAATTTCCCCTTTCCAGGGCATCACCCTTCCCTTTGTACACATTTACAATTACACTCTTCAGCCAATCATCTGGGACAACACACTCATATATAATCATATTTATCAGGTCAGTGACTAACCTCACCCCAATATCTCCTGAGGCCTTCAACATTTCGGCAGTCAACCCAGACGCACCTGCCGCCTTCCCCACCCGCATCCTGCCTATTGCCTCACTCACAATAGCAGCGTCAATCAAAGGCCAAGGGCCAAACACTGGATCAGCTGGCTCCTAACCTCCTCTATCCCAATCAAACTCCTCATTCAACAACCAGCTATAATGCTCTCTCCATGCATCTTCAATATCCTCACTGTTCACCACTACCCTTCCATCATCATTCTTCACACACTGCTCACCTACAATGTCCCGATTATCCCTCTTCACCTGATTTGCCACCCTAAAACTCATATTTTTCCTTTCTCCATGATTTAGATTATCAAGTAAAAGACTGTGTGACTCAGACTTCGCCCTGTATACCTCTCTTCTAGCCCTACGCTTGGCAGCCAAGTACTCCTCCCTGTTACCACCCTTCTTCCATTCCCGGAAAAGCCTTCTTTTCGCCTTAACTGCAGCTTCTACACCCTCATCCCACCACCAAGTTACTTTATGTCTTGGTGGGCCTCTTGTCCAACAGCATATTGCATCGGTAACTCTCAAGAGGCTGTTCTTAAGGGCTCTATACTGTTCATCAACGCCTCTATCTACGGCTTCCTGTTCAGCCACCACTCTCCTCATCTCACTATAAAAGGCATCCCTTACTGACTGGTTTCCCAGCTTCCATATTTTCCTCCTAGGTACATATGTCTCCTTCTCATCACTCGTTCCTTAAGCACCATGTCAAAAATCAACAGTTTGTGCTTCTGCACACACTCCTCACTTCCTATAACTTTAACATCCCTCACTAATCTCCTATCAACCCTCCTGACCAGAAAATAATCTATCTGACTACTATTTCCCCCGGACTCGTACGTAATCAACCGGCTCATTCATTTCCTAAAATGTGTGTTACACACAATCATGTCCATAGCCTCCCCAAACTTGAGTATTCTTTCCCCTTCCGCATTCCTCAAACCATATGCACATCCTCCATGGACTCCTTCATACCCTTGAGCTGCTTCACCCACATGACCATTTAAATCCCCTCCCAGAACCACTATCTCATCATCACCCATACCACTTACTACACGTATTAAATCATCCCAAAATCTATCCTTCTCTGCGTCATCCAATCCTACCTGTGGAGCATATGCCGATATAACTGAAATCATTTTCCGCCCGATCAAAACTTTCACTACTAATATCCTATCACTTACTCTCGTAACATTCATGACATATTCCACCCATTTCTCTGAAACCAACACACCCACACCCCCATATCCGTCAGTTCCCCCCTGCCAAAACAACTTATAGTAGCAATCCTTCCCAACAATCTTTCTGGCTGATCCACCCCTGTACCGGACTTCTTGCAAACATGCCACATCCACCCACCTCCTACTGAATGCCTCAACCACTTCCCCCGCTCTTCCTCTCAAACTTCCCACATTCCACGAACCCACCCTAAACCCCCTGGGTGATTTGCTGTACAGGAAAAAAATGACAGGAGGACAGAGGAGGAAAGTAAAACTTTTTTTGTAGAGTGATGGATATGAAAGTAAGGAAGTGGTATGTAAGGAACTAGAAGTGAAGGAAACAATGTGGATGGATATGAATATGAAAAAGAGAAGAATAAGTAAAGATAAAAACAGTGCAGTAAATCTGAGTATCATGTACAGTAATGTAGATGGGTTAATATGTAAGAAAGGGGAAACTGGAGACTATATAAATGGAAATAAACCTGAAATTATTTGCTTGGTGGAGATTAAATTGCCCTGAGATGTTAATACAAAATTTTTTGGATGGAACAATAATAACATTTTGAGGAAGGACAAAGAAACCAAGATTGGGGGAGGAATAATGACTTTAACCTGTAATGACCTAAGAGCAAAACACTGTATATAGAAACTGAAAATACCATGGCTGAACTTTTGGGAATTGAAATAGAGGACAGTTATGGAGAAAAAAATAAATGAAATAGTATTATATATGCCCCCCAAAACTAGGGCATGGACAAAAGAAGATTATGAACAGTTAATAAGAGAATCCATTATTAAACCAAAGATGTTAACTGAACGAAGAAAAAGAATAATAATAATGGGAGATTTTAACAGTAGAGAAGTTGACTGGGAAAGTATGGATGCTGGGAATAATGAGGAATCATGATAAAATAAATTAATGGAATTGGTGATGGAAAACATGTTAACCCAATTAAAGAAAATACAAGAATTGGGGGTGACAATGAACAATCAAGGCTCGACTTAGTATTCACAAAGGACCCAAATGATGTGAGGAACATGCTACCAATGCCCTTTGGTAAAAGGGATCATCTGGTTATTGAGATGGAAGTGGTTGGAGTAAGGGAAGGAGAAAGAAATGGAAAACACATATAAAATAGATACAATTATGGGAAGGTAAACTTAGTTTCCCTGAGGAACCTTTTCCAAAATGTAGACAGGAGAAAAATGAATACGATCACAAATGTTGATGAGAAATATGAGTTTTTTATAGAAGTATATAAAACAGGAGTTAGTAAATATGTTCTAATTTTCTGCAGCTATGGAAAGGAAGAAACAATGGTTTAACAACAGATGTAGAATGGCACAAGAGGCAATAAAAAGACCATGGAATAAAGTGAGAAAAAGGCATAGTGAAAGGGCTTGGGAGGAGTACAAGCAGATAAGAAATGAATATGTAAGGGTGCAGAGAAAAGAAATGAGTATGTAAGGGTGCAGAGAAAAGAAAGGAAATACAAAAAAGATATCGTAACTAAACGTAAAAAAAGAGCCGAAACGGTTTTATAGGTCTGTCTCATCTTAAATGTCAGGACCAACCTGCCTAGCCCCGGGCTCCTACGCTCCTCTGTGGGGCGACATAGGATTGGATAATGGATGGATGGATGGTAAACAGAAAAATGAAAGTTAAGGACAGTATAATACAATTGAGGGATGGAGATGAAACATATGAAAGAGAAGAAGAATTGTGTGAAATAATGAACAACAAACTGCAATCAGTCTATGTTTCATCTTTGTTTTCGTTTTTGAAGGCTCCAACATGCTTGCATGTGTCGGTCTTGGTCACCTAATGGCGGCTCTCCACGCTACTCGATCTCTGGCAGCCTGCCTATTCAGTCCCTTAACCCTTAAGTCACATTTAATGACCTCGTCCCATGTCTTTCTCGGTCTACCCCTCCCAACCCCTCCCCCCAATATTAACACTTCTCACCCTCTGCACCCAATTATCATCCCCCATCCTCTCCACATGTTCAAACCACCTCAGCCTACCTCTCCTCATCACAACACCAATACACTCCAGTCCCATCCTACCTCTCAACTCTTCTATCGTAAACCCAGCCCCCCCAGACCTTGCATGCAGGGACGCACTGCACATCCACCTAATCATTTTCATTTCTGTACGTTTAAACCTGCGAATATCTTCTTCCTTTACTGCCCAGGTCTCACTACCATACAGCATCACACTCCTAACACATGCTGCATACAAAGACCCCTTAGCACGTAAGGAGAGTCCTCTCAATGTCAGGAGAGGCAACAGCTCCCTGAACTTCTTCCATCCACTTCTCACTCTAGCAACCGAGCTAACTCCAGCCCCACCTCCGGCACATAACATGTCTCCCAGATAACAAAACTCCTCCACACACTCAAGAGACTCACCTGCAAATTCAACCCTCTCATGCCTAACAATCTACACCTGCTCTCCCCGACACACCGCACACATGAAATCAGCATTATCTCGCAGTCTACCTCTAATACCACTACATCTCTTGTGCACCCATTTATCACAAACACTGCACAAGACCCCCATGTGGCAAACTGCACATGGCCACTCTCCCTCTCCTCTGATTGTACCGCCACCAACCCTAGATATCATCACTTTTGTTTTATCTGCATTTACCCTTAAGCCCTTGTACCCCATACCATCTCTCCACTTCTTAAATCTTTCCTCAGCCTCCCCTTCATTCACAGCAATCAACACCAAATCATCAGCATACAACATTTCCCATGGGAGTCCATCTCTGAAGTCACGTGAGAGGGCTTCGAGCACCATGATAAACAACAAGGGACTCAAAACTGACCCCTGATGCACACCAACATTCACGGGAAACTCATCACTCAAAACTCCATTCACTCTTACCTGCGTGCGAGCACCCATGTACATGGCCATAACCACCCTAACCAGCCACTCTTCCAACCCCAGCTTTCTCATTGCCCACTTCACCACCTCTCTAGGGACTCTGTCAAAGGCCTTTTCCAAATCAACAAAAACAAAATACAATTCCCTTTTCTTTCCAATATACTTTTCCTGAAGCTGTCGAACAATAAATATGGCATCAGTGGTCCCCCTGCCTGGCATAAACCCGAACTGCATCTCATTGATATTCACTCTTTCTCTAATCATACCTTCTAGAACTCTCTCCATTACTTTCATTATCTGATCTAAGAGCTTTATACCTCTGTAATTTCCCCTTTCCAGGGCATCACCCTTCCCTTTGTACACATTTACAATTACACTCTTCAGCCAATCATCTGGGACCACACACTCATATATAATCATATTTATCAGGTCAGTGACTAACCTCACCCCAATATCTCCTGAGGCCTTCAACATTTCAGCAGTCAACCCAGACACACCTGCCGCCTTCCCCACCCGCATCCTGCCTATTGCCTCACTCACAGTAGTAGCGTCAATCAAAGGCCAAGGGCCAAACACTGGATCAGCTGGCTCCAAACCTTCCCTATCCCAATCAAACTCCTCATTCAACAACCGGCTATAATGCTCTCTCCATGCATCTTTAATATCCTCACTGTTCACCACTACCCTTCCTTCATCATTCTTCACACACTGCTCGCCTACAATGTCCCGATTATCTCTCTTCATCTGATTTGCCGCCCTAAAAACCATATTTTTCCTTCCTTCATGATTTAGATTATCAAGTAGAAGTCTCTGTGACTCAGACTTCGCCCTGTATACCTCTTTTCTAGCCCAGCGCTTGGCAGCCAAGTACTCCTCCCTGTTACCACCCTTCTTCCATTCCCGAAAAAGCCTTCTTTTCTCCTTAACTGCAGCTTCTACAACCTCATCCCACCACCAAGTCACTTTATGTCTTGGTGGGCCCCCTGTCCAACCGCACACTGCATCGGTAACTCTCAAGAGGCTGTTCTTAAGGGCTCTATACTGTTCATTAACGTCTCTATCTACGGCTTCCTGATCAGCCACGACTCTCCTCATCTCACTATAAAAGGCATCCCTTACTGATTGGTTTCCCAGCTTCCATATTTTCCTTCTAGGTACATATGTCCTCCTTCTCGTCATTCGTTCCTTAAGCACCATGTCACAAATCAACAGTTTGTGCTGCTGCACACACTCCTCGCTTCCTATAACTTTAACATCCCTCACTAATCTCCTATCAACCCTCCTGACCAGAAAATAATCTATCTGACTACTATTTCCCCCGGACTCGTACGTAATCAATCTACTCACTCTTTTTCTAAAATGTGTGTTGCACACAATCATGTCCATAGCCTCCCCAAACTCGAGTATTCTTTCCCCTTCCGCATTCCTCACACCATATGCACATCCTCCATGGACTCCTTCATAACCTTGAGCTGCTTCACCAACATGACCATTTAAATCCCCTCCCAGAACCACTACTTCATCATCACCCATACCACTTACTACACGTATTAGATCATCCCAAAATCTATCCTTCTCTGCGTCATCCAATCCTACCTGCGGAGCATATGCTGATATAACTGAAACCATCACCCGTCCGATCAAAATTTTCACTACTATTATCCTATCACTTACTCTCATGACATTCATGACAAACTCCACCCATTTCTCCGCAACCAACACACCCACACCCCCATATCCGTCAGTTCCCCCCTGCCAAAACAGCTTAAAGTAGCAATCCTTCCCAGAGATCTTTCTGGCTGATCCACCCTTGTACCGGACTTCCTGCAAACAAGCCACATCCACCCACCTCCACCTGGAGGAGGAATTTAGGGAACCTGAAATGGAAACCAGGATGATGGGAATGGCAGAAATTACATTTGATGTGAATGAGGTGCTACAGTTGATGAGGGATTTGGATATGAGAAAAGCAATGGGACAAGATGGTGTGGCTGGATGGATTCTGAGGGAATGTACAGACCAGTTAGTGTGGCCTGTTTATGTCATCAATAACACATCACTGGATAATGGACAGTTACCTAAAGATTGGAAAAGAGCAAGTATTGTGGCAATCTTCAAGGAAGGATAGAGGGAAGAATCACTCAATTACAGACCCGTATCACTTACTAGTATAGTTTGTAAAATCTGTGAGAAAATTATTCGAAAAAGATGGATAAAGCATTTAAAAGAAAATGAAGTGATAACATCAAGACAATTTTGTTTTAAGGAAGGAAGATCATGTGTTAATAACCTACTAAGTTTCTACAGTAGAATAATAGATGTCATACAAGAAAGAGAGGGATGGGCAGATTGTGTGCATCTTGATCTCAAGAAAGCATTTGACAGGGTGCCCTATAAGAGACAGCTGTGGAAGTTGAAGACCTTTGGAGGGGTGCATGGGAAACTACAGTATTAAAGTGGATGGGAGATTATTTGATAGGAAGGCAGATGAGAACACTGATAAGAGACAAAGTTTCACAATGGAAAAACATGACTAGTGGAGTACCCCAGGGTTCTGTTTTGGGCCCCAATAATGTTTCTGATATATGTAAATGATTTGCCAGAGGGACTGAATAGTTACATGAGTATGTTCGCAGATGATGCTAAAATTATGAAACATATTAAATGTATCGATAGGTTCTAAAAAAATGCAAGAGGACTTTGACAAACTCCACAGTTGGAGCCAGACTTGGAAAATGGATTTTAATGCCAAGAAGTGTCATGTATTAGAAATGGGAATGAGTGACATATAAAATGGGCAATGAGAATTAGTAAAAGAAAGGATGAGAAAGACTTGGGAGTGATTATTCAGGATGACTTGTCACCAGAAAAGCATCTAAACAAAATCATTGGAGGAACTTTCAGATTACTGACTAACATGAGAGTGGCTTTTAATAAAATTATATGGATGAGGAAATGTTGAGGGAGTTGATAGTGACCATGATAAGACCAAGACTAGAGTATGAGGCTGTTGTATGGTCACCTCATTTGAAGAAGCATATTGATAAACTAGAGAGGGTTCAACGGATGGCAATGAGGATGATACCATGCTTAAGGGAGAGATTGGAAAAACTGCAGTTAACAACACTGCGCAAGAGAAGGGAAAGAGGTGACTTGATCACGATATTTAGAAATGTAAGAGAATTGGAAAGGGTGGATAGAGGGGATCTTTTTGTGTTGGATGATGGAAGAACAAGAGGTCATAGCTTCAAGTTGAGGAAAAGTAGATGTGTTAATGATCTTAAAAGGCTGTTTCCCGAACAGAAGCATAAGTATTTGGAATGACTTAGACAAAGAGGTGGTGAAGGTGAAAAACATTCATGTGTTTAAAACTAGAATAGATAAATGTAGGTATGGAGACAGGACAACACGAGCTTAGCTCAATTCCTGTATACTACAAATAGGTAAATACAAAAGATTAACTTGTCTCCAACTGGTATGTTCGCAGTACAGTTGAATGAGTCAACAGATGTGAGTTCTTGTGCAGAGCTACTTGTGTTTGTTAGGTATGTATTCATGCATGACAAAAAAGATGAATATCTGTTCTGCACACAGCTTGAAACTACCACAAAAGCCTTAGATGTGGTGGAAAAGTTGACTTCTTTCTTCACAGCTAATGGAACAGCCTGGGAAAATTGTTATGAAGTTTGTACTGATGGGGCTCCGGCGATGCTTGGATCAAAATCGGGGCTACAGAAGCATGTCAAGGATGTATGGCAGCTCCGAATGCGAAAGTGGTTCACTGTGTGATTCATCATTTTGCACTGATGCCAAAAACCATCCTTGACACCCTTCGCAAGATCCTGGAGGCAGTAGTAAAATGTGTCAACTTTGTGAAAACAGCAGATTTGAACTCGTGCCTTTTCCAGAAACTCTGCGAAGATACAGGTTCAGAGCAAGAATCCCACCACTTTTACTCCAAAGTGCAATGGCTCTCCAAGAGCAATATTGTGAACAGAGTACGTGAGCATTGGAGAGAACTTAAACTTTTCCTGGAAATGAAAGGGATGGATGAAGTCTCTTCAACCAGACATTGTGGGAGTCATGTCTTCAATAACTGGCCAACATTTCTAAGCAGCTAAACTGGCTGAATCTCAAGCTACGTGGCGAGGAAAGAAACGTATTTCACCTCATGGACTGTATGTGTGCTTTTCTTGCTAAACTCCAGAACTGGCAAAGGAAAGTGAATGCAGAAAAGGTTGCCATGTTTGAGAATCTTCCAACTGTTCTAGATGAGACTGAAGATGATCACCTACTTGAACCATCACTCAGAAGTTAAATAATTCAACACCTGAAATCCCTGGAAAGTAAGCTCAAAAGATACTCCCGAGAATTCAAGAAGAAAGTAAATTGGTGAGGAATCCTTTCTCTGACACTCTCAACACCTAACCGCCAGCTGACATGTTTGGGACCAGAGAAACGCCAGTTGACGTGTATAGCCACAAGTGTCTTCCCGCCACCCTTTGAACTTTAACTTATCCTTACTAATCGACGGGACCACCTGAAGCCGTGGGGATACTTTCATTTGAAAGAGGAAGAGTTGGTGAGTTTTATGTATCTTTAAATTTTTCTCTAGCTGTAAAAGATTGGCAGATATTAGGGTCTGAATTAAGGGTATTTGTTTCCTTCATGGATATCCCCTGTAGGGAGAAGAGTGCAACGCCGGAAAACGCCAAGTGTGTAGGGGTTAATATTGCTGCCATTCCCGATGATGTTCAAGATGAATTCCTTGACCTCAAGAATGATTCTGCTGCCAGAGACCTTTAGGAAGAAAAATCTCCAACTGTGTTCTGGTGCTCCATGTATTAGCCATATCCATAAGTTAGTGAAATCACATTTAGAGTCCTCTTGCCATTTTCCACAAAATATCTATGTGAATCTAGTTTCCCCACCCTTCTATACATTAAATGTAAAAGCCAAAACTAATTGAATGTGGACCCAGATATGAGACGTGCATTATCAGTGATTCAACCTCAAGTCAGCACATAATGTCATCCATCCCATTGATATGCCACAAAATATGCATTCTGACTGATAGTTTCGTTTCGTTTTGTTTCGTTTTTGAAGGCTCCAACATGCTTGCATGTGTCGGCCTTGGTCACCTAATGGCGGCTCTCCACGCTGATCGACCCCTGGCAGCCTCCCTGTTCAGTCCCTTAACCCTTAAGTCACACTTAAGGCTTTTCGTCTCATTAACTCTCCTCCTCTTACTGATTCCCTTCAACCTTTGTCTCTTCGCCGCACTGTTGCATCTTTATCTCTCTTCTATCACTACTTCAATGGTCACTGTTCCTCTGAACTGTCTGCTTGCATCCCTCCACCTCTACGACGGGCACGTAGTACCCGTCTAGCAACAAACTCTCATCCCTTTTCTGTCCAACTCTCTAATGCAAGAGTTAACCGTTACTCCCAGTCCTTCATTTATGCAACTGGTCAACTCTGGAACTGTCTTCCTCTGTCTGTATTTCCTACTTCCTATGATCTCCAGTCTTTCAAACGCAGTGTGTCCAGGCATCTCGAA
>JAGKTI010007889.1:0-14685 GCA_018397915.1 Birgus latro | reverse complement strand
GCAATCAACACCAAATCATCAGCATACAACATCTCCCATGGGAGTCCATCTCTGAAGTCACGTGAGAGGGCTTCAAGCACCATGATAAACAACAAGGGACTCAAAACTGACCCCTGATGCACACCAACATTCACGGGAAACTCATCACTCAAAACTCCATTCACTCTTACCTGGGTGCGAGCACCCACGTACATGGCCATAACCACCCTAACCAGCCACTCGTCCAACCCCAGCTTTCTCATTGCCCACTTCACCACCTCTCTAGGGACTCTGTCAAAGGCCTTTTCCAGATCAACAAAAACAAAATACAATTCCCTTTTCTTGTAGGCATTAAAAAAAAATGGAGAGCACCAAATAAGCTTTTCATAATTATTTGTGAGGGGCTTGAGAGAAAATTGAAGGGGGGCCTTGAAGATGTTAAGATCCCCACAAGTGGGGAATGAAGTGGAAGAGTTTGAGAAACACTGACCAAGGAGAAGGACCTTCAAATTCAAACCCACAGCCCAAGGTAAGGGATGGCATTCGGCATTGGGAAAAACTTGGTCCAAGCTACCAGCGGATGCTGCATGGCATCCACTATCAATGTTAACTGCTATCAATGGGTGAAAAAGGTTTACACATGTATGCACGGCCATGGCCTTTCACTCTTAAACATGTACTGTACCTCCAAACAATTTTATTTCTCTACTCTGTTCACTTCTGCTACACACAGAATTGTCATCAAACCATCCTGGATGTTAAGCTGTACAATGAGATTAACACTAGAATGTGGTGCTAGTCGCAAAGAAATATTATGGAAAGGATGCAAATCCATACCGCTGAATTATTCTGCCATTCATCCACCGGAAACATGCAGCAAATGAACAAAAAGTTCATAGTTACCTAAGCAGCATTTCAGCATGAAGGGAATGAAAGCCCTAGTAGCAACTGTGTCATTTTCTACTCTGGGAATGGGATACCATCAATAACCAAAGGGAAAGCTTATGCAGAGAATGACCAGGTCTAAAACTGTGCCAAGTCAAACTGAAGAGAATATTTATAGTTACCTGTGGAGTATTTCAGCATGAGGGGAATGAAGGCCCTTAGTTGTGCTTGTGTCATTTTCTCCACTGGGGTAGGGATGCCATCAATAACCAGTGGGGGAAGTTCATGAAGAGAGGGATCGTCCTGGGGAGGGGGTGGCGCCTGCTGGGCCAATGCATTCTCTAGTTCTGTCATCAGCATTTGTCGCAGCGTTTTCATCTGGTGGCAAGAGACAGCCTGCAACTACCTTCATCATCACGATTATCATCCTGACCTTTATTTTCCAAAGAATCATTCACACATTATTCAAGTCTTATCATCTTTTTGTTAGAGGAATGCCTTCATCCAATGAAACTGATAATCAGACAGATCTGCTGCCCAGTTATACAAATGTCCCTCAACCCCTGCCACTCTAATTCTTATCAACCCGATTACCTTCCCTAAGTCATTTTCGGGGGCTTTTAATTTTAATATTACAGTAAGACCTCACTATAACGGACTAATTGGGGCTCAGGCCAGTCCGAAATATGCGATTTTCCGATAAAAGCGACATCCGGACTTACCCCCGCTAATCCGGACTTTTTCCGATATATCAGACATTCGTCCGGATTGCATCAGTGGCTTTCACCACCATTGCAGTATTGTACTATGTTATACCTTCACTATATTAATCAAATGGTATAATAATACTGTACTGTGCACTGAAAAACATGTCTTTTACTTGTCTTATTGTGGTGGACATAGCTGAAGTTGTCAGGCAGTCCGGACTGCTTTCTGGCTAAATCGGACTTTTTCCTATATATAGGAGTTTAGTCCGGTAGCTCCTTGAGTTCGATAAAAGCGAATTCCAGTCTACTGAAGTCCGTTATATCGAGGTTTTACTGTAAGTAGATTTTTTGTCATCATATCAACTGTTTTTGAGCCCAAACTCTTCATCACCCTCGTCTTTTTGTAATTTACACTTCTTGGGTGGGTGTGAGGGCAGCGATAAGTCACCAGCACCATGAGAGGTAGACAGGCATGAATCCGCCACTGCTGGGCTACAGACGAGACCTGAATTACTAAATACTGTATGCAGTATTTGGCAACTGCGGTGTGGCAGGGATTGGCAACAGCTCTGATGGCGTAGAGGGAGATTCAACGTTCCCATGTGCTTGAAATTATGGCGCGGAGACCCATTGCCTCAAATGAGGTAATCAGCGCAGCCAGACGCAGCCTGAATAATGCCTCATATAGGTTGATGAGCGCGGCGGGGGTTAGATCCCTCCATATCCATGAAAGGAGAATGGTGGATTGCAGATGAGGGGCACTTCAGCCTGCAGTCCAGTGGGTTCACATTCAGATCAGCCTGGGGTTGCAAGAACAATATTCTATCTACATTTATCTCACCAGATGAACATAGCTAACCACACACTCTTCCACCTATCAACAAACTTCCTTACCGTACATATTTGCAAATCACGTTGTCCACACTTTGTTCACACACATTCCACCACTCAACTCTTCTCTCTCTATCCACAGCAAGATGAAAAACCAAAAATGTAAAGTTTATTTGTCTAACACCAGATGTTTAATCCCAGCACACATCATCCTTTGTTGCCCCATGAGGAGCATAGAAGCCTGGGGCTAGGCAAGTTGGTCCTGACCTTTAAGATGAGAGTGACCAGCCTCACTCATCTCTGAGTGGCATTATGCAAGCAATAAATAGAGAGAGAGTGAGCATGAACGTCAACTAACGATGTGTATGTATAGGCAAATGTGTGTTTGTGTATGTGTATATAAATGATGCCCAAATTCGAGAGAGAGAGACAGACAGAGAGCATGAACGTCTTCTAATGATGTGTATGTATGGGCAATCGTGTGTTTCTGTATGTGAACGTAAATGATGCCCAAATTCGAGTGTCATCTCAGAAGGAATATTTAGCATGACAGAAGACAATGTGGCCAAAAAGTGTTGCTCACTTCAACAACAGAATCTTCAATGCTAAATTTTGCAAAGTACAGTATATAATATATACTTAACTAAAAACTGTATTAAAATCTAGAAAAACACGATAATTTTAGTGCGTGTAATGTGAGCTCGATGTAGTGCTGCTCTCGGGTGTCTGGCCTTTCTTCTCCTCCACCCTTCTTTCCTTCAATCCTCTTCTGTCTTTCTTTCCTTCATTCTTTCCTTGTCCTTCTGCATAAGGGTGACTTTACACTCCCTCCTCTGTCTTTCCTTCATTCCTTCCTCGTCCTTCTGCCTGTGGGTGACTCTACAGTGAGTGACAAGCCAAATGGTTTCCTGTACACCAGGAAACCATTCACTATCCTGGGCGGTAACCATATAACCAAATTTTGGCGCCTGATGGTTTAGTGGGTAATTACAGCACTCCAATTGGATTGAGACGGTGAAGGTTTATATCCAAGGAATGGTTGGGGATTATTGCTCACGTAATGCCACTCAGGGATGAGTGAGGCTGGTCACTCTCATCTTAAATGTCAGGACCAACTTAATGCAGTATGGTAGTGAGACCTGGGCAGTAAAGGAAGAGGATATTTGCAGGTTTAAACGTACAGAAATGACAATGATTAGGTGGATGTGCAGTGTGTCCCTGCGTGCAAGGCCTGGGGGGGCTGGGTTTATGATGGAAGAGTTGAGAGGTAGGATGGGACTGGAGTGTATTGGTGTTGTGATGAGGAGAGGTAGGCTGAGGTGGTTTGGACATGTGGAGAGGATGGGGGATGATAATTGGGTACAGAGGGTGAGAGGTGTTAATATTGGGGGAGGGGTTGGGAGGGGTAGACCGAGAAAGACATGGGACGAGGTCATTAAGTGTGACTTAAGGGTTAAGGGACTGAACAGGGAGGCTGCCAGGGATCGAGCAGTGTGGAGAGCCGCCATTAGGTGACCAAGGCCGACGCATGCAAGCCTGTTGGAGCCTTCAAAAACGAAACGAAACTTCCCTAGCCCTGGGCTCCTACGATCCTCTGTGGGGCGACATAGAACTGGATGATGGATGGATGAATGGTAATGTGAGCCACTACAGTACACTATACTGTACTACCTCTGTATGTGGTTGGCATACACTGGACTTTGCCATTCATGCTTTATTCCATGGAAAGCAGTTTCAGTCATGACATATATGAAGAACAGTCTTTGACTACTAGTGTGTCAAGTCCAATCTCTGGGATTAAAGCAGGTGTATTTTTTCCACTATGCACTAACTATAGGTTGGTCTCTAGGTTGGTCTGGCCTGAATTGGCTAATGATCAAAATGTTACATACATTTAACTATACATGTTTAATTTTAGGACTAATGACCAGCCAGCCAAGACTTTACGTAAGGTACTTTCAATTAAGAAGGCTGTGTTTAGTTATCAATGCTGTGTTTGTTTATTTGGGTTATGGCCAGAAGCTTACATACATTATGCATTTCATATATCATTAATTACCAAGATCTGGTCTACATTTAAAAGCTAAATGTTATGTATTTACTATTTGTCTAATGACTGAGTGTTGTGTACTTTTAGGGAGAAACAAAGTTATGGTATGTGCTTTACTATCTATCTATCTATTGCCAGATGCCATAATCCCGTAAGGGGTGGCCATTTGACTTTCTGAGTTGTTTATTTTACGGGGAGGGGCACTAACCCTCCATCAACCCACTTGCTGACATGTAGCGAGCATGTATGGTTTGGTTATATGGTTACTACCCAGTGTTGTAAATGGTTTCTTGGCTTACAGGAAACCATTTGGCTTGTCACTCAATGTAAAGCCACCTGTAAAGGAAAGAAAAGCAATAAGAAGTGACAGAAAATGTGGGAGAAATAGGAAGAGAGGAGGGCAGGCTCAGAAAAAGAATGATAAAGGCTAAGGAAGAAGTAGGAAGCACTACATCAAGTGAGTCAATGATGATCACCACCACCTACCACTAATATGTGCTTTACGTTTCCAATTATTTGTCCAATGGCAAAGACGTTACTTACTTGTGAGCATTAATGTGACTAAGTAACATTTTAAAATATAAAGGTATAGTACAGTTTATCATTCTACAGCTTCCTTCAAAAAAAGATCCAAATAAAAAAGCTAAAGAAATTGTTACATTTGCTGTTAACTAAAACAGTATCATTTTTTCTAAGTACTGTACCAGCATTTTTTCACGTTCACGAAAGAGATTTAAGATTTGAAAGTAACAATCAAATTTAGCACTAAATTCCTTGCACTGAGAAAGGCATTGATAACTAAGTTGTGTATATTAATTATGTACATTTTACTGAAGATTATTGGAAACAAATGAAAATAGACTGAATTTCTGCCCACAGTTCTTGTACCCCAGAAATCAAATATTAAACCACAGTCATACCGTTTATTAGAAGGCAAACCGCACTCACCTGCCTCACACCGCGAACTAACCGGGCCCCGGCTGCACACCGCAGGACCCTTCCAGTGATGTCACCACTCGTGACGAAACAGGTGTGTGCGCACACCAACACACTAACAACAATATGCACTAACACTCTTGTCCTCTCTTCTTAATTTGATGAAAGATTCCAAGGATGAAGCTGAATGGTCTATTGGCGTCTGATACACACTATGTATCCAATACATAGACTTTTGTGTGAATACCATCAACAACCGATACATACTATGCATCCAATACATCGACTTTTGTTTAATTACTATCAAGACCCAGTCTGTGGCCACATACAGATATGCAATGTCTCTTGAAGTATTACAATCCTTCTAGTCCCGGCTGACTGCTGCACGCAGCCGCTCGGTCGAGGCACCTTTCTTGGTGAGACAATCAGCCAGTTGTTGTAATGTATCCACCCAAGATACTTCATCAATCTCCTCTCGCTCCAACATGTCTTGCAATACAGCAATATCAATGCGCAGTCTTCTGTCTTCTACGCTCCTACAGGAGTAAAGGGCGTCCACCAGACTCTTGTTGTTGACGAAACACTTTATTTTGATCTTTACACATCCGGACACCTCACGCAATATGTTGGCAAGATATACAGCAGTCTCAGCACATTCAAGCAGCGCTAAAGCTTCAGCAGATAAGGCAGATTTGACGACCCTCCTGATCTTTCTTTTCTGCCAGAATATAGGACATCTTGCCTCACTAGCATACCGTAGGAAGAACAATAAACCTCCCTGAGACCAATTGCCTACAAGGCTGGCAAATGAGGCATCTGAAAAGCGCTCTGTATAACAGCTGTCGATCGGCCCCATTTTTGGAATGTATAGCTTCATGTAGTCAGTCTTCAACCATGAGATCACCTTACTGAGTCTAAGCAAATCCACTACGGTAGCTCGGTTGCTAGTCACACTCAAATCACACATACCAAAGGCAATATCTGGCCGAGTGTGTGTGGCAATCCAGTTGAGTTGCCAAATTAATGCTCGGTACTCTGTTTTCTCAGACTCGGAAAGCTCTCCTGATTTTACAACTGCATAATGTCTAATCAGCGTGACTGGATTCAAAGATGAAGCATACTGGAATTGGTCGAGCATCATCTTGCCATCGATGTTAGAGACGACATTCAGACCAACGAATTTGAAGGCTTTTGATTACGAACTGCCGATGAGGAATATTTGACTCAAGTGGTTTATCACTTGCTGTTTGAACTCATGTGTACCAGCTCAAAGGAGGTCATCGACATAAATGTATACAATGCCTTCGACTTTGCCATTATTGCTCCAAGAGAACAGCGCTAAATCCAGTGATGACACTTTAGCTCCGAGACTCGACAATTGATCTTTTACACGCAGATACCAATGCCTAGCAGCATCACAAAGGCCGTAAACAGTTTTCTTTAGTCTCCATAACTTACCTTTGCATATTCAGGAGGACGTAAATGAACAATTCTCTCAATGTCGTTACCTTGCAAGTAGGCAGCTTTCACGTCCACAGTGTGGCAATCCCATTGGTTGGTGGAGGCCAAAGAAAGTGCCAAATGCAAAGCTTCTTTTGAACACGAAGGAGAGTCTTTTCAGAGATTTCCTCAAATCCTCTGGTGACTAAGTGGGCTTTAACAATTGGCTTTCCATTTTTCATTTTTTCCATCACAACCCATCGAACCATTATGGCATCTTGCCCAACATTATCTACTTCCTCATACGTATTATTATTCTGCCAGTTTGTAATTTCATTTTCCTTGGTGCATAATATGTCCTCAAAGCATTTCTGCGTCACCATCAACCACTTCCCATGTGCTAAAATCCTTTCGCAAATCTATCCAATCAATGCTGCCGTCACAGTCCCTCTTCAAATTGTAGCAGTGTTTGTACTTTCCAGTGGCTTTACCTGCCCGACTCACAATCCTTCCAGACACCAACTTTCCACTTTCTGAATGTATTCCCTTTATACGATGACCAACAGAAACTTTGGGAGGCTGATTAGCCGGAACAGAAACTGTGGGAGGCTCATTAATCGGAACTGCACCATCTTCCGACTCGTCATCTGGTGGATAATCATTCAACACTTGCGAAGAATCGCCGTTAGGCTTCCCCTGGACAACACTGTTCTTCTTATCACTGCTGACACCGCCCTCAACTGTAGTATCTTGCTCTGGCACACGCATTAGACAACACACGTGCACTTGCACATAGACACAGCCGCGTCTCACCAGAATTTGTTTCCCATCTCTGCCTATTATAATTCTGGGACCGTGCCACTCATGACTGTCATTTCTTTGGTAGAAGACTTCATCTCCATTTCGGATGTCGTCTAAGTCACTCGAACGTATGTTGTGCCGCAGAGCCCTAGCCAAACGTTCATCTAATTCAGTCTTTATAAATTCTTGTCTTCCTAAATGAAGAGCGTTCAAATTGTCTCTCACAATTTTCGATGGTGATGTAGGTTCCAAGGCTGGAGGATCATTTGCGTACACATTTGGCAAGCCAGGGTTTTTGACCAAAAACAAGTTGGTTAGGAGAAAAACCTGCGTAGTTGGTGAGATAATTTCTTGCCGATAGTGCCCATGCCAAGGCCACATCCAAGTCACACTGGCTATCAGCCATTATCTTCCTAACAATGTCACCAATGACTGCATTTTGACACTCACAGATTCCGTTGCTCCATGGACTCTCCACAGACATTGTCATGATCTTGATACTGGAGGCCTCTCCCAGTGCTCGTAATTCAGCACTGCTGAATTCACAACTAATGTCTGTAAGAATTTTTCCAGGTGCGCCAAACACAACGATCCAGCTCCGAAATATTCCTCTGATAATGGTGGACGCACACGTCCACGATTACTATCGCATTACTATACCTGGTCGCCAAATCAACAAGGACTAAGAAATAATGGCTTCCCCAAGTTTTCAAATCCATGGCTATGGCTTCGTTAAACTTAGACACCATGGGCAAACTGACCAAGGGTCGGGGCTTGGCTTTCTTGAATCTGCAACAGACTGTACAAGTATCAGATACAGCCTTGATAGCCCACTCCAGTTCTGAACTTTGAATCCCCGCATCTGTGATCAGTTTAATTAATTTCGCCGATGTTGGGTGTCCAAATTGCCTGTGAAGCTTCAAAGCCGTTTTTTCTACATCACCCCCAAGAGATGCCAGTGTGACTGTTTCACAAAATTCATGACCTAGTCATAAAGAAATTGGAAGCAAGTAATGGCCTGAAGATGTGGACTTCAAATTAATGATAATTCCACAAATTATGACCTGGTCACTTAATCAACATTTTTGCTTTTTTCATGGAACATTTACTCAGCAGCAAGGGAATACTGTAGTTCACAACATCAGTCACAATGGTTGCACGCATATTTCCAATGTAGCAGGGAAGAGTAACACATTTGGGGGAAGAAACTGTGACACCATCAGCAAAAGTAAACATTGAGGATGACGCTTCGTCTCTTACAGCTTCATGTTCGTAATCAGTGAGCTTACTTAGATAGCAACTGATCCACTCAATTCCACATACAGTTGTAGAACACCCTGTGTCTAGAACAGCACATCCCTTAGATTCTTCTACTAGCGTCTGTAATTTACCTCTACTAGTGGCATCATCCGCATAGTCCATAAATAATGACAGATGAACTGTTTCAGAATTTTCTTCTCGACTGCCGTTGTTTTTGTATGCTTCCGGACAGTCACGCGCCCAATGTAATCTAGAATCACATACTAAACATCTCGATACCTTTCCATCAGACCCAAGTGGGTGCTGCCTCCTGCCAATGGATAAGCATTAGGGAATTCTAGCAGATACGGTTGAATATCGGCCACCACCATGACCTCGATTACATACTGAACCTTCCTGCAACATTGTTCGTCCTTGTCGAGTACCTCTTAACTTAAAACGTTTCCTCGCTCCCAAACTTGTCACTCCAAAATACTGATTTGCTCTTCACCTCACTGGCAGACACCGATGCATCATTCTGTCCGCCAATTTCACCAGCGAAAATACGATTCAGGGCAGATTTCATATTTTCGTATGTCACCTCAGTTATCACGGACATCACTAGTTATTGCTCACAGTCTGAAAGTTTGCATGCAGCTAGAAGCATAAAAGTCATCACAAAATTTGGCAGTGCCATGTCCTGCTTCATAAATTTGAAATAAACATGCTCAAATTCTGCCATGAACTTACGAATGTTCATATCACCGGCTCTTCTGAAGTTGTACAATTCATGAAAAGCTGCAAACTGCCGACATCCTTTGTCCACGAGAAATAAACTGTCTAGTTTGTTCAACACCATTCTCTTGTTTCAAATCAGCCGTGTTAATCTCCGAGGACACCACCCTCACTCTTCCTAACAATGAAAGGTGAATAGCTAGGGCTTGCTTCTTTTTCGGCAAGTCCATCTGCAAACTGCCGACATCCTTTGTCCACGAGAAATAAACTGTCTAGTTTGTTCAACACCATTCTCGTTTCAAATCAGCCGTGTTAATTTCCGAGGACGCCACCCTCACTCTTCCTGACAATGAAAGGTGAAGAGCTAGGGCTTGCTTCTTTTTCGGCAAGTCCATCAGTTCGCACCAAATGTCGATGTCCTTCGTCCAACTCTCATAGGCAGAATAATTTTCAAGTTTTGGAGGCCACTTAGTTGAACACGACCCCAATATGTCGGAACCACGCTCTGCTACCAGTATTAGAAGGCAAACCACACTCACAGGCCTCACACCACAAACTAACCGGACCCCGGCTCCACACCGCAGGACCCTTCCAGTGAAGTCACCACTCGTGACATAACAGGTGTGTGCCCGCACACACACACTAACAGCAATATGCACTAATACCGTTGATGGTACACAGCCTGTGTGTGTGTGTGTGTGTGTGTACCACCTGACTCACAGGTTGCTACCTGTTCACCACAGCTATTTGACAGAAGACTACAGCCTAGATATTTGTGTCAACCTTCATACTAACCACAATGAAATAATGTTACAGTCTAAATGTTCCATATGTTTTAGTTCAATCAGTCAGCAGAATGTGGGATAAGATTGTATCTTTCAAAAATAATCATCATTACAGCAATAGTTCACATCTAAAATGGTGGAGAAATAAGTGCTGGGGTCTAGAGTCATTGGATAAAACAAACATTTATTTACTTTCATTGTTACTCAGCCGATTCCGATACGATTCCGATTATCAGATAATTTACCCTTCTGATACCGCTTGCGGGGTCCTTGCCTTTGGTTCCTTCTTCCTTGAATTAAAAAAAAAGAAAAAAAAAGAAAAAAAAAAGCTTTTGCTTGCCAATTTACAGCACTAGTTTCTTCCTCCATCTCATCCATGGTTCCCCCATCCCAATACCTCCCTCAAACTCTCACATATACTCCACCTCATTCTCAGTCTGCCCCTCCCCTTCCCCTCCTCCACTTCACTCACAAACACTCTCCTAGTTCATCTCTCAATTGCCACTCTCTCCATTCAAGTGCAATACAGCAGTGTCCTTACAACATCCTCTAATGGCTTTGCACCAAAACATTTGAAATTGTTGCCAGACTTGCTGGGTGTTGCCACCACCACCACCGCCTGCTGCCCCACCCGCGTTGAGTATTCATCAATAGTGGCCTGCAAAAGATGATAAAGATAAATAACAATTATACTACAACAGATGATAATAATTAAAAATATACAACTAAATGATATGTCACCACCACCATCATCATCATCATCCAAACCTCCATTCCCTCCCTAGGCCAGGGTGAGTAGTGATATCCAGACAACCCAAGTTTGCCCACTCCAATGGGCCACACTTCCATTTACTGACCATTTAAGCCCCCAGAATCCTGGCTCTATCTGATATGCCAAAAACTTTTATCACATTCTGTTGCTTCACTTCACATAAATGTATCTGATAAAGTGAATTCAAATGCTGTCACTTAAAAAGGGGTGCCACATCACTGACCATGCACCTCTTCTCACAACATTCATCCAGCCAGCTTGATCTCTTGTCAGTACCCTAGCCTCACCAACTTCCATACCTATTCTTACTCACACACTAATCCCCCATATCCCTCCATGTTCTCCTTGGCCTACCACGTCTCCTCCCTCTGGAAGAGGTTGTGTAGATCAGATTTTCATTCTTAGATCTTTAGTGGAAAATTTTCTAGAGAAAGAAAAGAAGTTGTATGCAGCCTTCATGGATTTGGAGAAAGCATATGACAGGGTGGGTAGAGAAGGATCGTGGAAAATATTAAGAATATATGGAGCAGATGGGAAGTTGCTGAAGGCCGTGAAGAGAATGTAAGAGGGGGCAAAGGCTGCAAAGGGTGTGGATGGCAAACTGAGTGAATTTTTCCATTTGAAGGTTGGATTGAAACAAGGATGTGTCATGTCTCCATGTCTGTTCAATCTGTATCTCGATGAGGTTATAAAAGAGATATAAGGTCGGGCAGTGGATGCAGGAGCAGCCCTAGTGAGAGAGAGCAGCTTTTGGAAACTTCCTGTACTGTTGTTTGCAGATGATACTGTGTTGTTAAAACAAAGGGGAGCTGCAAGGCTTGGTAGATGAGTTTGAGAGAGTGTGTAAGAAATGGAATCTGAAGGTGAATGTAGGGAAGTGTAAAGTGATGGTCTTCGAGAGAAGTGAAGTCAAGTGAATGTACAGTGAGACTGAATGGGAAGGATATGGAGGATGTGAGTGCATTTAAGTACTTGGGTAATGTGATGAGTAAAGATGGAAGTCTGGAGGATGAAGTGCTTGAAAGGGTGCAGCAGGGAAGAAAGGTTGCTGGTTCCTTGAAAGCAGTGATAAGAAACAGGGAAGTGAGCATGGAAATGAAAAATCAGCTACATGACAGTATTGTGATGCCAATTCTAACATATGGAAGTGAAGCTTGGACTGTGTTGCAGAGACTGAAGTCAAGAGTGAGAGCAGTGGAAATGAGTTATTTGAGAGAAGCATGTGGAGTCACATGGAGAGACAGACTGACAAATGAGGATGTGAAAGAGCGTTGTGGTGTGGATTTGGATGTGACAGGATGCGTTAGGAGAAACATATTAAGGTGGTTTGGGCATGTGGAGAGGATGGAAAGTGAGAGACTGGTGAGGAGAGTGTACATGAGTGAGGTGGAGGGGGGGGAGGGAGGGGGAGGCTGAGGATGAGATGGAGGGATGGAGTGGAGAGGTATATGAGAGAAGGGGTGTGAGCTGGGAGCTGGGCAATGAAATGGCAGGGGACAGAGCGAAATGGAGGCGATTTGTTTGTGGCCACCCCTTATGGGATTAAGGCATCTGGTAATAGATAGACAGATATTTATAGAATGATGGAATCATCCATGTTTGACGGGGAATTGGCTGACGGCAAATGGACTTCACGGCGAATTTTCCCGGAACCAGTACATGTCCTTCCTCGCAGCTTTGCTGCAAACGAGGATATTTTTGCAGCTCTACACATTTTCGTATTGTTTAGACATGCCTCCCATGCACCCTGCATCATCTCCAGCACTGGGGGAGACCTCTGCAAAGAAGAAGCAGCACCATACTCTAAATCTGGAGAGGAAATTGGAAATTATGCCACGAGGAGAGGAAGGGGGTCTTGGAGACTGGGTGTGCTTTAGGCCTTGAAGCTTCCACTGATTGGACTGTGACCAAGAAAACGGAGATGTAGAAGAAAATGGCCATCTCATTTTCTACATCTACAGGCATTACTTACATCTACAGTTACTAATTACTTCAAAACAGGAGGGGTAAAGTTTAGGTGAGGGGGTCCGATGGGGTTCTGGAACGCAATATTTATTTCAATGGGGAAAATTGCTCCGATATACGAAATTTCGCTTTACGAAAGCTTTTTGCGGTCCCTATCTATTTTGTATACCGGGGATCCACTGTATATTGAACAACCATGGGGACATCACACAACCTTGCCGCATGCCCACATCGATCGTGAACCATTCACCTAGCAGCTTACCATCTACACCGTATATGCGCAAAACTTTCCACAATCCTTCTCGTCTACTTTATCATGTGCTTTTTCCAGATCCATGAATGCCATAATCACCTTATGGCCCTTCTCACAAGCCATCTCTGCTATCTGTCTCACTCCAAATATTTGATCCACACATCCTCTGTCGCTCCTAAAGCCACCCTGTTCATCACTCACTAGAACTTCTGATATCTCTCTTACTTTCTCTGTAATAATTCTTCCACATACCTTCCCTACAACACTCAATAAACTTATGCCTTGATAATTCTTGCACTCACTTCGCTCATCTTTGTTTTTGTACAGGGGTACAATCACAGCCTTTTTCCACTCTGCTGGCACAGTTTCACTCATCCATACCTTATTACATATCTCCAACAAGCACTTCATTCCACTCTCTCCACTACACTTAATCATCTCTGCATAAACCTCATCAACCCCAGCTGCTTTCCCATTTTTCAGCCGCTTCACAGCACTCTTCACCCGTGCAAGTATCACGTCTCCTGGCACTGCATTCCTTCTCTGCACACCCCCAAACCAATCATGTTTACAGCTGCTCTGCTCTCTCTGTTCCCATTCATCAGGCTTTCAAAATATTCTTTCCATCTGGTCCTTACTTCATCCCCTTGGGTTAATAATCTACCACCTGCATCCTTCACACCATCACATTTCTTTCCGCTTTCACTTCTACATTTCCACACCTCTTTCCAGAATAACTTCCTATTTTCAAAGTAGTTTGCATTCATTTTTCTTCCAAGAACATTATTTACCTTCTTCTTTTTCCTCTTCACTAGCCTCTTTACATGCTTCTTGCTCTCAATATATTCAGTTATTTCGACTGAAACACTGTCCGGTAACTACCTGAGCCACTTCTTCCTCTTTTCCTCCACTGCTCTCTTAACCTCATCATCCCACCATACTGTACCTTTCTTCTTTGTTGTTACTCTTGCCACACCACACACTGCTTTTGCATTTCTAACTAATCCCTATTAGCATTCCACAGGCTGTCCAGATCCATTTAATTCCAATTCACTGATTCTAACTCCTCCTCTACTTTGGTCCTGTAATCATCTGCCATTTCTTTGATCCTCAGCTTCTCAACTTTCAGTCTTTCTCCTTGACTGCTCCTCTCTCTCTCCTGATCCACCTCACTCCTCTTAGCTTCATCTTACATACCACAGTCATATGATCCGACAGACCTCCACTTCGTCCTCTCATGGCCCTCGTATCAGCAACCATTCCCATCATATATATATATATAAATATATATATATATATATATACAT
>JAGKTI010007888.1:0-19479 GCA_018397915.1 Birgus latro | reverse complement strand
ACCTGGAATTGGCCAATTATCACTTGGTAACATCCAGCCTGCACTCGTTCGCTAATTTCCCCTACTTTTTTCCCCATGAAATATGCCGTATGAGCTATTCTCGTAATATAAACATGTATAAGTAAGGATGAAGCCTGAGTGATATTTATATTCACCTGGAACTACCCAAATTTATTATGTATTGTCTAGATTTCCTGCGACTTATTTCTTAGCATATACATTAGCAGCTGACATTTTCAACTTTTGGTCACCGAGATACATACAGCTCAGTTCACTACTGTCCTTCGAGCTGGAGGCACGTTGCAGTCGCACCCTTCCATTTCTGCCGCTTTTGCGCCTATTATAAAAGGCCCTGTGACCTCTTTCCCTACTAAACGTCGTGTGGGAAGCGGTAAAGGACTGTAGATATATATAAGTATAACAAAGTACTAGCAGTAATAAAGTGTGAGTGTGTATATGAATAAGAAATGACAATATCAGCAGTGAATTAGTGGGAGTGGTTGGCTCGTCCACGCTCGTATTTTACATTGTTTTCACTTTTTTTTTAAAGTATGGATTCCATACTACCTGGAAATCATTGAATAGTGTTTCTAGTGTTAATATCAGGCAGTGGTATTCATATTACGGGATGTCGGGAAGTGTAAAGTGGAGACTTAGTTACCCAATTTCAGAAGTCTCCACAAGTCCTATGGTAGTCAATGAGTGCTAAAAAAAAAACATCCCAGGAGAAAGCGGAAGGTATGTGCCATAGGCATGTGTACTTATAATATTCTAGAACTAATAACTGATTTTTGGCAAATATCTTTAAAAAGTCAGTCGGAGCGCAGATTTGCCCCGCAGGATGGGCACGGCACGCCTCTGACAACCCCGCAGTTAAGGGGTTAAAGGTACCGGACCCAACCCACTCCTGAATTACAGTACATTCTCCCCCTCCCCGGAATCGTGGTAAGTCTGTTCTTCGTTCTGTTAAAAATAATTTCATCCGTACTAAATGCTCTCAACTCTCCAACTCGAATTCCTCCCGCTCCTTCTGGCACCTTGGTAAAAACTTTTCTCTCGCCTTTACCTCATCATCTTTCCCTCCTCTTTTTCACTCTGATGGCTCTGTAGCTATTCTTCAGCTGATAAAGTAGATCTCATTTTTCAGACTTTCTCCTCCAATTTGACCTTTGACGATTCCGGTGCTGTTCCTCCATCACTTCTCCCCTCTGATGTCCTTGTGGCTGACATTAAAATTTCTTGATCTGATGTATTTTTTGCCATCACTGGCCTCAGTACTAACAAGGCATATGGGCCTGATGGAGTCCCTCCTGTTGTCCTCAAGAACTGTGCTTCTGTGCTTACACCCTGCCTAGGTAAACCCTTTTGCCTTTCTCTGTCAACTTGTACCTTTCCTTCTTGCTGGAAGTTTGCTCTCATTCAGCCTGTCCCAAAGACAGGTGATCATTCTCAGCCCTCTAACTATCATTCATTTGCTTTAACATCCAGTGTCCCAAAAGTTTTCGAGTGTATTCTTAGCAGAAAAATTTCAAAGCATCTTTCCTATCACAACTTTCTTTCTGATTGTCAGTATGGGTTCCATCGGGGACGCTTCACTGACAATTTTCTCACCTACCTGCTCCAAGTCCTCCTCTTTTTGGGACTTTGATGAAGGTTTTGCTATTGCACTTGACATCTCAAAGGCTTTTGATCAAGTCTGGCATATATTTTAAATTTCCAAACTGCCTTCCTACTGTTTCTGTCCTTCCGTCTTTGCCTTGATCTATAACTTCCTTTCTGACCATTCTATAGCTGCTGTTTTAGATGGCAACCATTCTTCTCCTAGATCTATCAGCAGTGGTGTTCCTCAGGGCTCACTCCTATCACCAACTCTTCCTTTTTTCCATTAGGGACCTTCTAAGCTGTACCTCTAACTCTATCCACTTGTACGCTGATGATTCCACCCTTCACCTTTCCATTCGGTTCCTGCAACGTCCATCTCAGCAGTTACTTCAACAAACAAGGGATGAGGCTATGGCACACCTAATGTCTGACTTGGCTCATATCTCTGACTGGGGTAAAAATAATCTTGTTGTTTTTAATGCATCAAAGACTCAGTTCTTACACCTATCAACCCAACAAAATCTTCCACAGGAATACCCACTAATGTTTAATAATATCCAGCTCGTTCCTACATCATCTTTGAACATGCTTGGGGTTTCATTCACCCAGGACTTATCTTAGAAAGATCATGTTACATCTCTTGTAAAATCTGCTTCCAAGAGATTAGGTGTGCTAAGCCGACTCCTTACCTTCTTTATCCTTGCACAGTTGTTGACTTTATACACGGGTTTAATTTGCCCCTGTGTAGAGTACAGCTTTCATGTGTGGGGAGGCTCCCCACATACAGCTTCTTTCAATAGGGTGAAGTCAAAGGCTTTTTGTCTCATTAACTCTTCTCCTCTTACTGGCTCCCTTCAGCCTCTGTCTCTTCCCTGCACTGTTGCATCTTTTTCTCTTTTCTATTGCTACTTCAATGGTCATTGTTCCTCTGAACTGTCTACTTGCATCCCTCCACCTCTACGATGGGTGTGTAGCACCCATCTGGCAACAAACTCTCATCCCTTTTTTGTCCAACCCTCTAATGCAAGAGTTAACTGTTGCTCCCAGTGCTTCATTTATGCAACAGGTCAACTCTGGAACTGCCTCCCCCTGTCTGTATTTCCCACTTCCTGTGATCTCCAGTCTTTCAAACGCAGTGTGTCCAGGCATCTCGAAATGAACGGATCTAGAATTTGGCTCTCTGTTGGATTGTTTTTGCTTTTTTCTTGGAAGGAATGGTTTGTGGCTCCTGACTTTTGGTTCCTTCTTCCTTGCATTAAAAAAAAAAAAAAAAACTGGTATTTCCCATTTTATGCAATATTTATTAAAATAATTTTACAGTCAGACGTGCTTTGTTCTCCATATGCATAGCGGCGCATGTGGCGCACAGCCCTGGGCAGTACTTGATCACCTTGGTCACCATAACACAGCCACGTTGTGTGTATGGTTGCTCTCGTTTTTGGTCTATCTATCTATCTATCTATTGCCAGATACCATAATCCCATAAGGGGTGGCAATTTGACTTTGAGTTATTTGTTTGACAGGGAGGGGCACTAACCCTTCACCAACCCACTTGCTGACACGTAGGGAGCACGTATGGTTTGGTTATATGGTTACCACCCAGCATTGTAAATGGTTTCCCGGCTTACGGGAAACCATTTGGCCTGTCACTCAATGTAAAGCCACCTGTAAAGGAAAGAAACTCAATAAGAAGTGACAGGAAAGATGGGAGAAATAGGAAGAGAGGAGGGCAGGCACAGAAAAAGAATGATAAAGGCTAAAGAAGAAGTAGGCAGCAGTACTTCAAGTGAGTGGATGATGGTCGCCACCACCTATGTTCTTGGTCTGTTGGGTTAACTGACGTAGGCTCTCTCATTCTTTTGTGTAAGATCTTTTCATTTCAAGTTTGACACCAGAGACTTTCATTTATCGATCCTTTCTGCCAAGCAAAAGAGTGATGGTAATGATAGTGGAAAGAAACATAAAGTAATCACTGGAGGGAAAAAAGAGGCATTGCCTGTATTAAAAAATATGAGGAAGTGCAGACAGTTTTGTGTACCACTTACTTGCTGGGTGTGGCTTTATCATCAGTGAATACCAAAGTCAGAGATAGAGAATACAGTATTTAAAGATTATGTTTAATTATCTGCTTCTCTAAGAAGCATAATGATTATTGGATAATAATAATAATAATAATAATCTATCTATCTGTCTATTATAGCCCTATTCCTGCAAAGGGTGGCTGCAGACAAAACGCCTCCAAGTTGCTCTGTCTCCCACCGTTTGACTGCCCTCCCCCCAACTCACTCCCTCCTCCCTCATATACCTCTCAACTCCATCCCTCCGCCTCATCCTCGGTCTCCCTCTCCCTCTCTCCAATTCACCTACATACACCCTCTTAGTTAGTCTTTCATTCTCCATTCTCTCCACATGTCCATACCACCTCAGTGTATTTCTCCTATTTTTCTCAAAATCACATCCGCATCCATCCCGCAACATTCTTTCACTTCATTCGTCAAGCTGTCCCTCCATGTCACTCCATATGCACCTCTCAGGTAACTCATTTCCACTGCTCTCACTCTCGACTTGTTCTCCTCTAGCAAGGTCTATAGCTCGCTTCCATACATCAGGGTAGGGATCACAATAGTATCATGCAGTGACTTATTAACTTCCATACTCACCTCCCTAATTCTCATCACTGCTTTCAGTGAACATAATAATACTAATCTGATCTTTGGTTCTCAAAAACCCCACTTCTTCCTAAGGAATTCATCTGTGCACAAAACACACATCATACTATTCGTGTCTTTATAAAGGCTCCGTGGCACTTAATGGTGGCTCTCCAAACTGCTCGATCTCTGGCACTCTCCCTGTTCAGTCCCTTATCCCTGAGGCCACACTGTATGACCTCCTTCCTGGTTTTTTTCAGTCTGCTTCGCGCAGCCTTTCCCAACATATACACGCTTCTCACTTTCCACGCCCAGTCCTCATCCTCCATCTTCTCCAAATGCCCAGATCACTTAAATTTACCCATCTCGTCACAGTACCATTATACTTCAGTCCCATCTTTCCTCTTAATTCTTCAATCATAAATGTAGCCCTTCCAGTCCTTGCATTCAAGGATGCACTTCACATACATCTAATCATTGTCATTTTTTATGTTTGAGCCTATGAATATCCATTTTCTTTGCTGTCCAGGTCTCACTACCATACAGCATTACATTCCTAACACATACCTCATACTGAGATCACTTACTACAGAGGGAGAGTCCTCTCAATGTTAGAAGAGGCAACAGCTCCCTGAACCTCCTCCAGCCACTCCTTACCCAAGCCACAGAGCTAGCTCCAGCCCCACTTCCAGCTCATAACATGTCTCCTAAACAATAAAATCTTCCACACCAGCAAGATCAATCCTTTCACACCTGACAATCCCTATATGCTTCCTTAGTACACCGTACACATGAAATCAGCATTATCACGCAGTCTTCCCTTAATTCCACTACATCTCTTATGCACCCACTTAGCACATATGCTGCACAAAATGGAGTTACTTCCCACACCCTTGTGGCAGTTCATACATGGGCACTCTTCTGCTTTGAGAATACTGCCACCACCCCTTGATATTACTTTGTTTCATCAACATTTGGTTTCTAACCTTTGTGCCCCATTCCATTTTTCCACTTTCTAATTCTTTCCTCCACCTCTGTTTTATTCTTTGCAGTCAACACCAAGTTATCAGCAGACATCTTCCATGGGAGCCCATTTCTGAAGCCATGTGAGAGCTTGAAGCACCAAGACAAACAATAAGGAGCTCCAGACTGACCTCTGATGCACACCAACATGCACAGAAATCTTATTACTCAATTCTTCATTCACTCTCACCAGGGTGCGAGCACTCACATACATAGCGATAACCACTCAAACCAGCCACTCCTTGATCTCCGGCTTCTCATTGCCCACTTCTCCGCCTCCCTAGGGACTCTGTCAAAGGCCTTCTCCATATCAACAGAAACAAAGTGCAGATCCCTTTCTCTCCTATATATTTTTCCTAAAGCTGGGAGACAATGAATAGGGCATCAGTGGTTTGTTTCCCTGGCATAAACCCAAACTACACCTCTTCAGGATTCATTTTTTCCCTAATCATACCTTCAAAATCTCTCCATTTTCTTCATTATCTGGTCCAAAAAATTTATGCCTCCATAATTTCCTTTTTCCAGGGCATCACCCTTTCCTTTGTTCACATTTACAGTCACACTTCTCAGCCAGTCATTTAGAACAACACACTCATTTATAATCGTTTTTATCAAATCTATAACTAACCCCACTCCTACCTGAGGCCTTCAGCATTTCAGCAGTCAGCCCAGACACAAGTGCTGCCTTCTCCAACTGCATCATATCTATTCCCATGCTCACAGTAGTAGCATCAGTCAAAGGCCAAGGGCCAAACATTGGATCTGCAGACAAACCTTTCCTGTTCCAGTCAAACTCCTCATTCAGCAACTGGTTATAATGCTTCCTCCGGGCATCTTTAAAACCTCATTGACCACTACTACCTTTCCTTCATTGTTCATCACACGCAACTCACTTATGATATCCCTGTTATCTTTTTTCATCTGATTTGCCACCTTAAATATCATATCCTTCATTTAAGTGCTAATTCTTCATTTAAGTGTGTCCTGTATGATTAGAAGAATCATAACCTCACTCATACTGTACAAACTTCATCTGCAGATGTGACAGCAACTATGTCCATCCCATCACATCACATTTGTCATGATTGTAGCTTCTTGAAGGGAAGATTTTGAGTTTCCCATTTAACCCCTAAGTGGGTGTGGGTTCAGAAATTTGCCGGCACCCACGGCTGGCCCCAGGATAATTTTTTCAGAGTTCTAAAATTGATTTCTTTTTCTTACAGATGTGATGAGAATCATCTGGCACATCTGGCAATGTTTTTTTTTTTTTTTTTTTTTAGCTTCCTAGTTCCATCCTCTGATTTGCAGTTGTCATATAATTCACTGAACAATTTGCTATAAATGGGCGAAAACATCCAAGAAAAGTGACCGCCTGAGTGCTTGGGATGGTAGAGTAGGGTTTGGTATAATACCAGTGACCTTCATTCCCCTCGCATAATGGGAACCCCCACAAACTGGAAAAAGATGCCACTGCTCTCCAGATAACTTAATGTAAAGTGTAAAAGTGGGGTCAACTTGAATTACCCTCTGATATACAATTTTTGTGTTACTTTACTGAAAATAGGATATTTATTGATTTATCAACATATAATACTGGAGAAAAAAATGGCCTCTTTATCCAGTTTAAGAGAAATGGAAGGTTGTGTCTATCTCAGTTTAGGGACATTCTACATACGATTATTATGTTCCCTGAGTATTGATCACTGTCATGTGGTGAATGTTCACCTGTAAGGAAAAATGGTAAATGGGTATAACAAAATTGTATCTTACATAACAAATGAAGGAAATATGGTACTTAAACGATCAAAGATTGTATGAACTCACTGAGTGAATGTGGAGGCGCTTTCTTGTGGGTAGCGTGGCGTAGTTTGTGTGCCCGTCGCCAGGGGCTCAGGGCGGCTCTGATGATGTGTATACACCGCACCTAACGGCTGTGCCTATTGAACTCAGCTGATGAATCTGGAAAATATAGTGCCATGGTCCACTGCGCAGCTAAAATATGTGTGGAAAAATAGACTGTAGCAGAAATGAGATGTTTTAAAGCAAGAGGAATACCATGCGTTTAAAAATTAGGGTCGCTGATCTCGGCTCCGTAAGATTTCAGCAGTACAGTTCTCACTGTCATTAAGTGTATAATGGATAGAATCATGTCAGGATTTGCCAAGTGAAAGATTACGATCTTTGGAAACTGTATGATCAATTTTTCCGACGACTGAAATTCACAACACTCGGAAAAATTGTGATGAATGCAAACACACGCGAAAAGCTTTCATGGCTTTTAGTACACTCTGTGGAGAACTTTTCAGCGTAAATCTCATTTAGAGCTTCAGTAAAATATCTAAGATGAATACAATACTGGTATAATGCTTTATGCATGAGTAATAATCCCAATAGGAATTTTTTTATAGGAAGGTACACCAGCTTTGAGCAGGTAGTGAGCCCACGCTATTTAGTGATCCATCGAACGCTGGCAGCTTCCAGGAGCTTGCGGGGGCTCTAATTGTTCGCAGTTTTCTAAAGCTCATGTTAATTCGACTTCACTGGCATGTTTAAGGCTAAATGCTGGCAGCCATTGAGAGGTTAAAGAAGCTGACTGTCTTATGGGTAATTGCAGTCTGTTAAATAACCTTGGTGCTACATGAGGAAATTTTCACTTTGAGAAAAATGACTGATGAACAGCTCCTTGTTCCTCGAGACACAGAGAGATTGTGTTCACTTTGCAACATCATACCTGAATGTGCTGACGAAAAGTTGAGCAGTACAACAGCAAGCACACCCTCATTCTGTGACTGGGATGCATTTTGAAAACTGATTGTATATTGAATTTAGTGTTGTAGCAATCATGAGGAAATTTCCTATTTGAGAACGATGACTGATGAACAGCAGCTTGTTCCTTGGGGCACAGAGATTGTCTTCATTTTGCAGCATCACACCTGGATGTGCTGGTGGAAGGTTTAGCAATACAGCAAGAACACCCTCATTTTTCAACTGGGATGCATTTTTGAAAACTGATTGTATGTTGAATTTAGTGTTGTAGCAATCATAAAATTTAAAAAAAAAAGTATAACAAGAAATTGGGCATTATGATCATATAATTGAAAAAAGCCAAAATGAAATTTCGTCAATGGAATCTGGGACCATCACCATCACTTAGTGATGGCCAAGGTAAGGCTGCAAAGGAAATGGGTGAAGAGACGAAGGGGAAGACAGGAGGAAACAGAGCTCCTGTGAAGAGAGTGAGAAAATGGCAGAGTATAAGAGCTTAGTGGAAGAAAGATTGGGAAGATATAAGTTAGAGCAGATGGATGGGGCGGAAGGAGTATGCAAGATATTCACGGAAGAGATAGACACAGCGTGCGATGTGGTTTGTGGAGTGAGGAGGAGATGTAGGGGTGTGCAAGGGACAGCATGGTGGAATGATGTGGTGAAACAAGCTTTGGAACAAAAGAAGAAGGCATATAGTGACTGGCTAGCGAGTATAGGTAGGGGAGAAGGTGAGAGAGAGAAGAGAGAGGTATATGTGAGCAGGAGAAGGGAGGTGAAGAGAGTGGTGATGGAGAGTAAGAAGAGAGTGGATGATGAGTTTGGGAGGAGTCTTGAGTATGAAATGGAGAGAGAGTATGAAATTGTTTTGGAAGGAGGTAAAGAAAGTAAGACAGCGTGAAAGGGGAAATAGTAGGGGAGTGAAAGATAGGAATAATAGATTGTTGGTGGAGAAGAGAGAGAAAATGTGAAGATGGAAGGAGCATTTTGAGGATTTGTTGAATATAGAATGTGAGAGCAGTGCAAGTGTAAGTGGATGGGGAATGGGTGGGAGATGAAGAAGAAATGAGAAGAGGGAGGAGGGGATCAGTAGGGCAGAAGTAGTTGAAGCAATGAAGATGATCAAGATGGGAAAGGCCCCAGGAATTGATGGAGTGTTTGGTGAAATGCTGAAGTATGGGGGTGAGATTGTTGTGGAGTGGATATGGAAGTTGTCTAGATTGTCCTGGGAAGAGGGAAGGGTTCCAGAGGATTGGAAATCAGGTATAATTGTTCCATTATACAAAGGAAAATGGGAGAGAGAAGTATGTGGTAACCATAGGGGTATTTGCCTTCTTAGTGTGATTGGAAAAATATATGGTCGAATACTTATTGATAGGATTAGTCATTTAACAGAGGAGCTAGTTGGAGAAGAACAAGGGGGATTTAGAAAGGGAAAAGGGTGTGTAGATCAGATATTTCTTCTAAGATGTTTGGTAGAAAAGTATCTAGAGAAGGGAAAGAAACTGTATACTGCCTTCATTGACTTGGGGAAAGCATATGACAGAGTAGATAGGCAAGGTATGTGGAAGATATTAAGAGTATATGGAGTGGATGGGAATTTGTTGAGTGCTCTGAAGAGTATGTACGAGGGAGCTAGGGCTACGGTGCGAGTGGATGGTGAGCTGAGTGAGTTCTTTTATTTAAATGTGGGATTGAAACAGGGATGTGTGATGTCTCCCTGGTTGTTTAACATATTCATGGATGGGGTTATAAAGGAGGTGCAAGGTAGGGCAGTGGATGTGGGAGTGGCTCTAATGAATGAGGGTGAGGTGTGGAAGATTCCAGTGTTACTGTTTGCTGATGATACAGTATTGTTGAGTGAAGATGAATGGGAGTTGCAAGGTTTGGTAAATGAGTTTCGGACATTGTGTAAGAAGAGAAATCTGAAAGTTAATGTAAACAAGAGTAAAGTTATGGTGTTTGAGAGGAATGAAGTCACAGAATGCACAGTGAGGTCGGATGGTAATGATATGGAGAATGTGAGTGCATTCAAGTACTTGGGCAGTGTGATGAGTAAGGATGGAAGTTTTGGGGATGATGTGCTTGAAAAGGTACAACAGGGAAGGAAGGTTGTTGGTTCACTGAAAGTGGTGATAAGAAATAGGGAGGTGAGTATGGAAAAGTCACTGCATTGATAGTATTGTGATCCCTACCCTGACATATGGAAGTGAGGCATGGTCCTTGCTAGAGGGTAACAAGTCAAGAGTGAGAGCTGTGGAAATGAGTTACCCGAGAGGAGCGTGTGGAGTGACATGGTGGGACAGGTTGACGAATGAAGAAGTGAAATAACATTGTGGGGTGGATGTGGATGTGATTGAGAAAATTAGGAGAAATACACTGAGGTGGTTTGGACATGTGGAGAGAATGGAAAATGAAAGACTGACTGATAGGGTGTATGTGGGTGAAGTGGAGGGAGGGAGGGTGAGGGGGAGACCAAGGATGAGGTGGAGGGATTGAGTTGAGAGGTATGTGAGGGAGGGGCGAGTGAGCTGGGGGGTGGGCAGTCAAATGGTGGGTGATAGAGCGACTTGGAGACGTTTTGTCTGCGGCCATCCTTTGCGGGATTAGGGCATCGGGCTATAGATAGATTGTTCATCATATAAACAAATGATCATATACTGAGCGATCTGCTAACTAGGGTGTACTGTACTTTGGTTCACCAATCATAAGAACCCTGAATAGCATAAAAAGTAGTTTAAATTCTGTTTTAGCTTTTAGTAGCATCCAGTGCAATTGTGTTAGGAATTTGCCTTCTTTAATAGATTATTTGAAAGACCAGTCCATAATGCATAACAGTATTTGATATGAGACAAGGCATTGAACCAGTGTTGAGAGGCAACATCTGTTCAGAAACTGCCTTGTGGAGTACCAAGAAAATAAATGGTTGTATTCCCGAAATGAAAAACTTGCTCACTGTAAAATGTACCCCATTTTAGTGGTTGTAGTGGTTGGTTCATTTCATGTTTTGCTTTTGTACTTACTTTGTTTCAAATCATTTAGGGTGGTATACCAGGCTTCTAGGTGGTTTAGCCCTAGTTTTTTAGCATTTTTATATAGCAACAGTGTCATTCCTAATATGCAAAAAAAAAAAAAAATGCTTTCATATAGTGCCATTTTAAACATAGATATAACCTGGGAGTTCCTTTGCAGTCAGCCCACAGCTCTCTTGGAGGTTGAATTACAGTCTGCTATAAATGTCAAATGCACATTAATCCCCCTCCCTCAAAAGAAGAAGAAAAAATGAAAAAGTTCCTGTTCGTTTAACTATGTGGTTGTCCATCAGTCCTCTGCAATGCCCCAAAACATCACCAGATGGTATATCTACTTACTAAACTTAAGTTGACTTAACATTTGATATTAATAATATCATATTGTTTATAAAGGCTCCAACATGCTTGCATGCATCTGCCTTGGTCACCTAATGGCAGTTATCCATGCTGCTCAGTCTCTGGTAGCCCCTTATCCCTTGCATCATACTCTGTGACCTTGTCCAGGTCTTTTTCGGTCTGCCTCTCATAACCCTACCCCTGACATTCACACCTATCACTTTCTGCATCCAGTTGTCTTCCTCTGTCCTCTCCACATGGCCAAACAGTCTCAGGCTCAACTCCAATCTCCTCATCACAACACCAATAAACTCTAACCCCACCCTTCCTCTCAACTCTTCAATCGTATACTTAGCCCCCCCAGGCCTCGCGTTGAAGGACGCACTACACATCCATCTAAGTATTGTCATTTCTGTACATTTGAGCCTATGAATTATTCTTCCTTTACTGCCCAGGTGTCACTATCATACAGCGTTACACTCCTAACACATGCTAAGTGACAGACAAATGATATTTTTCCCTCATGATTGTTGATGTGTTGATGGTGCAGGAGTTTTATGCGGACATAAATGTAGTAATGGTGTCTGCACAGTATCCGATGAGTTTGGCTCTTGTAAAATTCGGACCACTGAACTGAGCCCGCTATATTCTGGGCTAAATTCAGTGGTTTCAATATTTTCAGTGTAACTTACATTTCAGTAGTTATATTTGCACATCCCAAAGAAGTATATGTAGGCTCGCTGCTGCAAAAATTAAGGATTGAACATTGGTTGACTCAGAACAAAAGACAAAACCTGACACCTTGAAACACTAACCTTACAGTATTACGAATTTAAGTTAAGAAGACACCAGGTCTTGTTGTATGACCACATCATTGATGTGGGCCCTGTTTAGCAAAGGAATAAACATAACTCATTAAGGGGTGAATTCATTGTAAAGAATATTGGTGCTGCCAGCCTCACCAAGCACTGATACATGGTACAGTTGTTTTCATGCACAATACTTAGCAGACCAGCCTTTCTTACTACTGTAATGCACAGGGTTTTCAGTTTTCATAATTTTGGTAACTTTTTCACCCATAAGAAGGATCTGTAATACAACATCCCATTTAGGCATTTTCTGGTATAACGGTCTTTCATTTTTAGCATCTCCAGGAATGTGATTGGCCTATATTGGTGTACCAATCATCACGGTATAAAAAGACTAGCTCTGTACCTCAGGGTGTTGTTTTTCCCCCCCAATAAGTTCACAGTGTGATCATTGGCTGTGTGAATGTATACAGTACCATAATTATCCCAGGATTATTGATGTGAATAATATGCAGTAGTTGTTGTGAGTTCCTAAGCAAAAAGAAATGAGTGAAATATGGGTAATAAGTGTGGGGCAAGTTAAGCACAGTACCCTCTGGATGTTGCTTATTATCTGTCATTTGAACATCAAACTTGCAGGATGAATAGAAATGATTGTCAGCTGTGCAGGTGTGTGCCACAATTATGATAATACAGTATTATCACTGAATTATGAATATGAATGATATGCAGTAATTTTGGAATTCCTAACTGAAAAGTGAGTGAAATGAGGGTACAGTAAAATGAGTAAAATTAAGCTTCATATTCCCAGGAAATTGTTTATAGTCAGCTAACTGACCAGCTGTGTTAGAGTATGCCATTATTCTAGTAAATTTCCACAGTTAATTATTAATTTGTATGATGTTCAATAATAATTCTTAGGTGAAAAGAGAGGATTGAATTGTGGGTAAATGATATATTTGGGTAAGGTTAGGTGGTCATATAACAGTAACCTGTACTGGCCTCTAGACATCCCCACTGAATCAATGTTAAAACCATGATGGTTTGTGGTTTTTGTTATCTGCAACACATCCTCGTCGTACATTATGTCCTGCCTGTATTTCCCTAGCCTTAAAGCAAATGGAAGCTCTGTTACCTGTGTTTCACCCTTTTGGATATTCTGGAAGGCTGCCTGGCTGCATGAATGGCCAAATCTGGGATTTAGGAACTTTCCTTGAATAACCAACGCCACCAGTGTTGTACCTGCAAATTTTGAACCTGCAAATGCTGAGGGCTGACTGTTATCTGCCTCGAGTTTCAATGACATTGAATGAAAATGATACGTTGCTTCCCTGGACCCTTCCTGCTAAAGGGACCAGACTGAAATTGATACTGCTGGAATTATCCTGCAGTACTGGGCCAGAACTGCACTGGAAATGGATTAGGAAGCATATTCTGATGTCGCAGGAAAGTCATATTTAGTTTTATTCCCCATCTAGGGGTAGGACTTGACTGGAAATTCAGAAACAGAGCTGTCGGAAGTGATTATCAGAGCAGACCATGGCCCGTTTAATTTTATATATCAGAATTAGATCAGAATATTGATGAACTGGATTGCTGGAAGTGGCCATCAGTTTTTCACCCTCAGACCCAAGCTCTACTTCATACTTTACTTGGGTTGGTCATAATACAGCTGATTGTTTTCAGTAGTCTGGAAGATATAACCAAGCACAGAAACCCACCTCAAAATGAGCTACTATTTAGAAAGCTAACATACAGTATTGAAGTAATTAATGTACACTTCACTAAAAAACTAAATATACCTGTATACCATGTTCCATCTGTACATTTTGAAGTGGTGGAAGAAGCATTCAGAAATAATCCCCTGTAACTTTTCGTGAATGTTTATGCTGTTCAGGCTAGTTGGTCAAGGCAGTTGAATTGAGTAACCATTCACTTGCCCTTGAGTACCTAATGAAAGCAGAGTACCCAAACCCTTCCTCAGATGTAAACCATATGAGCCACATCCAGAAGTGCCATAATCCACTTGACATCCAGGGTTCCAGTTGAGATGTTGACCACCCGGCATAGTATATGTATTGGACTGTTCTCATGTCTCAGTGCTCTGTCTCTCAGCCACATCTCATCAGCTTTTCTCACATAACTTTTAGTTATTGCATTTGTCAAACTGTTTTAAACACAGACATTTGAATTTGATTCTAATGAGTGTGTGACCAATGCTGTATCTTCAGCAAACATATCCAGTTTACTGCCCAGTCTTCCCCTCTCAGTGCATCCATTGACCTCTTCAACCTGTGGATCTTTGATTTAGGTTGGGTAGAATTACAGATGACATTCAACGCTTGTGTAGAAGGTTTGAATGATACCTGAATGATTGTGTGGTCCATTTCATTGGGTATGCAGTTGATAGTCCTCATTCTTTTGTTTTCTTACTATTATTTATGGGTTGTACTCACACGTTTACTTGTGAGAAACTGGCTAAGAATAATGATGGTAATGATGATGGTGGGTGTGGGGATGACTAACATGAGAAATGTGGGAACAAAGTAGTGTGGTAGCATCTCCTCTAGGGGTGTTGTCAAGAGGGAGTAGGACAGCAGAGATAATGATGGTGATGATGCCTTCTATACAACCTGTAGGATGCTGCCAGTTTATGTTTCTTATAGTGACATGAGACATTTTTTGTGTATATGTTCTCTTGTTTTGGCTAATATATTTTTCCCATGCTTACTCTTCTTATATTATTTTCTTTAGTGCATTGATAGATGATGCTTATCATTTAATTAAAATAAACATGAAGCACGGTAGCTTCATTCATTTTGTGCACTATTGTTTACTTTGTATTGTTGTGCACAGCATCTGAATGCATTTTTATGTACCCATTATCCAGTACAACTTCATAATAAGCCACAAACAGCTTCAGTGACATTTAGCACCAGATGGTAATCCAAATTTATAAGAGACTGCTTGCTGCTGTATTAAGCTTGTTCTTTTATATCCTGCTTTTACTATTTCTCTGGTTTACTAAAGTGTTGAAGGTTCATAATACTATGTTTTATATGATCATCATCATCTTAACTCAATCACCCCAGGTTCACATAGTCTGCAGAGATCCAGAACACAGCTCCTTTATCTCATTGGGCACACATTCAAAGAAGGAAGGAAGCACCAGGTATGGTTTGCCCTCCTGTATCGTATGAGATAATGAGGGTGCTTGTAACACAAGTATAGGGTTGAGTGGTTCGATGCAGAGAAGTGGGTGGAAGGGGGGATTTTCAGTCCAGTATTCCTGCACCTTTTAGCCTTAATGTTATGTGGAGAATAAGTGGGTAGTACTTTTCTCATTCCCCGTCCCCTCTCTAAGTATTGTCCCCCAGATTTTAGCCCTCAGGCAGGGAATCTCTGCTAGTTGCACTGGTGACTTCAGAACTACAAGGTTATGGTTTCAAATTATACTTTGAAGACCTTTTTTCTTTTCACTTAGTTTGATTTTTTCTTTTCACTTAGTTTGATTTAAAAGTCATTAGCAGCTTCTATACAAAATAAACATTTCATCATCACATAGTATGTTTTTTTTTTTTTTTAATAGTACATTTACTGTTATTTTTTTTTTTTTTTAATATAAAAAAAAGCCTTGAACCTTGAAGGACCATGGAGCAGCAGACAGCATGATGACCAGCTTTGGAATTTTACAGAATACAAGAAGACTGTTTTTTTTTTTTTTTTAACTAATATTTATGACTGATAGTAGTAATTGTCATTAGTGATTCATAAATGAGGCAACTCACTGAAAAGGGCTTGTGAACTGATACTTAGGTAACAGAAGAATCTAGTAGATTTAAAGTTCATTTTTTCATAGCCCATGCAGATGTTAATATGTTTTCATGATTTCTTATCATAGTTGTTTTGAGTCACCTTTGTTGATTATACCTACAGATAGGTAATACAGTATTTGAGAACGTTGTAAGTTCCTAAATAAATATACAGTAAGACCTCACTATAACGGACTAATTGGGGCTCAGGCCAGTCCGAAATATGCGATTTTCCGATAAAAGCGACATCCGGACTTACCCCTTCTAATCCGGACTTACCCCTTCTAATCCGGACTTCTTCCGATATATCAGACATTAGTCCGGATTGATAGTGGTAGGTGGTGGCGACCGTCATCCACTCACTTGATGTAGTGCTGCCTACTTCTTGCTTAGCCTTTATCTTTCGTTTTCTGTGCCTGTTCTCCTCTCTTCTTATTTCTCCCTTCTTTCCTGTCACTTCTTATTGCTTTTCTTTCCTTTACAGGTGGCTTTATATTGAGTGACAAGCCAAATGGTTTCCTGTAAGCCAAGAAACCATTTACAACGCTGGGTGGTAACCATATAACCAAACCATACGTGCTCCCTACGTGTCAACAAGTGGTTTGGTGGAGGATTAGTGCCCCTCCCCGTAAAACAAATAACTCAAAGTCAAATGGCCACCCCTTACGGGATTATGGCGTCTGGCAAAAGATAGAATAGATAGTCCAGATTGCATCAGTGGTTTTCACCACCATTGCAGTATTGTACTGTGTTATACCTTCACTACATTAATCAGATGGGATAATAATACTGTACTGTGCACTGAAAAACATGTCTTTTACTTGTCTTATTGTGGTGAACATAGCTGAAGTTGTCAGGCAGTCCGGACTGCTTTCTGGCTATATCGGACTTTTTCCGATATCGTTTTCGTTTTCGTTTTTGAAGGCTCCAACATGCTTGCATGCATCCGGTAGCTCCTCGAGTCCGATAAAAGCAAATTCCGGTCTACTGAAGTCCGTTATATTGAGGTTTTACTGTAATGTACATTAATGTTTTATGTATATACGGTATATATATTCGTTAAGTTTTGTTTCTTTTTTGAAGGCTCCAACATGCTTGCTTGCGTTGGCCTTGGTCACCTAATGGCGGCTCTCCATGCTGCTCGATCTTTGGCAGCCTCCCTGTTCAATCCCTTAACCCTGAGGTCACACTTAATGACCTCGTCCCATGTCTTTCTCGGTCTACCCCTCCCAACCCCTCCCCCAATATTAACACTTCTCACCCTCTGCACCCAATTATCATCCCGCATCCTCTCCACATGTCCAAACCACCCCAGCCTACCTCTCCTCATCACGACACCAATACACTCCGGTCCCATCCTACCTCTCAACTCTTCCATCGTAAACCCAGCCCCCCCAGGCCTTGCACGCAGGGACGCACTGCACATCCACCTAATCATTGTCATTGTATGTTTAAGCCTGTGAATATCATTTTCCTTTACTGCCCAGGTCTCACTACCATACAGCATCACACTCCTAACACATGCTGCATACAAAGACCTCTTAGCACATAAGGAGAGTCCTCTCAATGTCAGGAGAGGCAACAACTCCCTGAACTTCTTCCAACCACTTCTCACCCTAGCAACCGAGCTACCTCCAGCCCCACCTCTGGCACATAACATGTCTCCCAAATAACAAAACTCTTCCACACACTCAAGAGACTCACCAGCAAGTTCAATCCTTTCACGCCTAACAGTCTCCACCTGCTCTCCCCGACATGCCGCACACATGAAATCAGCATTATCTCACAGTCTACCTCTAATACCACTACATCTCTTCTACAGTCATTTATCACAAACACTGCACAAGATGGAATTACTTCCCACACCTTTGTGGCAAACTGCACATGGCCACTCTCCCTCTCCTCTGATTATACCACCACCAACCCTAGATATCATCACTTTTGTTTTATCTGCATTTACCCTTAAGCCCTTGTGCCCCATACCATCTCTCCATTTCTTAAATCTTTCCTCCACCTTTTCATTCTCTGCAACCAACACCAAATCATCAGCATACAGCATCTCCCACGGAAGTCCATCTCTGAAGTCAGGTGAGAGGGCTTCAAGTACCTTGATAAACAAGGGAATAAAAACTGACCCCTGATGCACACCACATTCATGGAAAACTCATCACTCAAAACTCCATTCACTCTTACCTGGGTGCAAGCACCCACGTACATGGCCATAACCACCCTAACTAGCCACTCTTCCAACCCTAGCTTTCTCCTTGCCCACTTCACCACCTCTCTAGGGACTCTGTCAAAGGTCTTTTCCAAATCAACAAAAACAAAATACAATTCCCTTTTCTTGCCAATATATTTTTCTTGAAGCTGTCGAGCAATGAATATAGCATCAGTGGTCCCCCTGCCTGGCATAAACCCAAAATGCATCTCATCAGTATTCACTCTTTCTCTAATCATACCTAATAGAACTCTATCCATTACTTTCATTATCTCATCTAAGAGCTTTATCTATCTATCTATCTATTGCCAGACGCCTCGATCCCGAACAGGGTGGCCACAAACAAATCGCCTCCATGTCACTCTCCCCTGCCATTTCACTACCATGCTCCCAACTCACACCCCCCTCTCTTATATACCTCTCCACTCCATCCCTCCATCTCATCCTCGGCCTCCCCCTCCCTCTCGCCCCCTCCACCTCACTCACATACACTCTCCTCGTCAGTCTTTCACTCTCCATCCTCTCCACATGCCCAAACCACCTTAACGTGTTTCTCCTAACGCTTCCTATCACGTCCTCAACCACACCACAACGCTCCTTCACTTCCTCATTTGTTAGTCTGTCTCTCCATGTGACTCCACATGCTCCTCTCAAGTAACTCATTTCCACTGCTCTCACTCTTGACTTCTGTCCTTCCAACAGGGTCCAAGCTTCACTTCCATATGTCAGAGTTGGTATCACAATACTGTCATGTAACAACTTTTTCACTTCCATGCTCACCTCCCTGTTTCATATCACTGCTTTCAACAAACCAGCAACCTTCCTTCCCTGCTGTACCCTTTCGAGCACTTCGCCCTCCAGACTTTCATCCTTACTCATCACACTGCACAAGTACTTAAATTCACTCGCATTCTGTAATTTCCCCTTTCCAGGGCAATACCCTTCCCTTTGTACACATTTACAATTACACTCTTCAGCTGATCATCTGGGACAACACACTCATATATAATCATATTTATCAGGTCAGTGACTAACCTCACCCAGTATCTCTTGAGGCCTTCAACATTTCAGCAGTCAACCCAGACACACCTGCCGCCTTCCCCACCCACATCCTGCCTATTGCCTCACTCACAGTAGCAGTGCCAATCGAAGGCCAAGGGCCAAACACTGGATCTGCTGGCTCCAAACCCTCCCTATCCCAGCCAAACTCCTCATTTAACAACTGGCTATAATGCT
>JAGKTI010007887.1:18496-35351 GCA_018397915.1 Birgus latro | reverse complement strand
TTGTGGTGAGGGAAGGGACACGCGCGTTTCATTCCTGTCCGAGACAGGACTAATACGCGTTCAGAATCTTCACTCGTCAGAGTCTCGAAATTTTCATCAGTTACGTTTGTACCGCGGGAGCGTGAAGATAGACACAGAGAACTCCTCAGTGACACATACAGTTATACCGAACGCTTAATTAAACAAAATGGATCGTTTTGTTATAAAACGCGTCTCTGTTCAGTCGTCAAGTACGTGTGCACCTGATAAAAACACACAGGCCAACGAGCCTGGCTCGATCATAAGAGAGGCCGCATCTACATCAGCTTTTGAGCCGCCTCCCAAGAAGAAAGTCAAGTCATGGACAAGGCAGTACAGTGACGAGTTTCTGAAGTATGGCTTCGTCAAGTGTGAACAGGAAAAGGGAGAACCAAGGCCTCAGTGTGTGATTTGCAGTGAAGTTCTCGCAAATGAGAGTTTGAATCCATCAAAATTAAAGAGACATCTCGAAACCAAGCATCCTAGTCTGGCTACAAAACCAGTTGACTATTTCCAGAGAAGAAAGGAACAAATGAAGATGTCAATGAAAGTTCTAAATACAGCAACCACTCTTAATGACAAAGCACAATTAGCATCATATTTAGTTTCATATCGCATTGCAAAAGAGAAAGTACCATACACATGTGGTGAGAAACTTATTCTCCCATCTTGCGTGGATATAGTGAGCACGATGCTCGATGGAAAGTCGGCAGACAAGATCAAATGTGTCCCAATCAGTGATACAACAGTGTCACGGCGGATAAGTGATATCGCAGAAAATTTGGAACTTCAGCTGGTGTCACACCTACAGACTGCTGGAGAATTTGCTATTCAGCTGGACGAAAGTACTGATATATCTAACTGTGCAGTGCTCCTGGTGTACGTCAGATACGTACATGAAGATGACTTTTTGGAAGATATGCTTTGCTGCTTAACCTTACCTACTCATTCATCAGGATCTGAGATATACAGAGTGCTGAATGACTGCATAGTTGGAAAATACAAGCTGAACTGGGCCAATTGCAAAGGAATTACAACCGATGGAGCAGCAAATATGACTGGGAAAAAGAGCGGTGTTGTGACAAAAATATCAGAAGCAGCCGGTAATGATGTAACTTGGAGACATTGTTTCATCCACCGTGAAGCGCTGGCTGCCAAAGGTATCCCAGACAATCTCAGAGGTGTTTTGAATGACGTTGTGAAAGTTATCAACACAATCAAAGGAAGTGCACTTAACAGTCGGTTGTTTGAACTCTTGTGCCTGGAGATGGGAGCTGATCATTCACACCTTTTGTACCATACGGAAGTTCGATGGCTCTCCCGCGGGAGAATTCTAACAAGGGTTTATGAGCTAAGAATGGAAATTCATATTTTTCTTCTCGAGAAAAAATCCAGTATGGCAAGCTTGTTTTGCAATGATGAGTGGATTCTAAAACTTTCATATTTATCAGACATTTTCTCAAAGCTAAATGAGCTTAATCTAAAACTGCAAGGGAAAGAAACTGATGTATTCCGACACTGTGAGGAAGTAGAAGCATTTAAGAAGTCAATAATGCTGTGGCAAGCAAGGCTTGCAGTTGATCAACCTCTTTACTATATGTTCCCAACACTTTTGCAGCATATTGAAGAACATAATAACACCAGTGAAGAAACCATGAAGAAATTGAAATGTGATATACAGCTGCACCTCCATTCTTTGTCAAGCAGTTTTGAACAGTATTTTCCTGAAGAAAACCTTAAGAATATAAGAGACAACCATTGGGTGAAGGACCCTTTTGCATTTGAAAAACCAGAAGCTGTTATAGGGCTAAACCTTACACCTGATGAAGAAAATGAACTTCTTCATCTGACAAGTGATACATCATTAAGAATCAGGATGCGGTCATCACCTCTGTCATCATTCTGGATAAGTGTTTCCGAGGAATTTCCACATCTAAGTAAGAAAAGTATTTTACTTTTGATCCCCTTTACAACTACATACTTGTGTGAAGCTGGGTTCTCAACCTTGACAAAACTAAAAAGCAAAGAAAGAAATCGACTCAATCCTACAGCCGACATGCGTGTGGCGTTATCCTCCTGCAAGCCAGACTGGAATAAGATAACGAAAGACAAGCAGGCACACCAGTCACACTGAACACGTAAGTGCAGACTATTTTTCCTTGCTTTCTTGCAGCAGTGTGCTCAACTTTACTCCGATTTCGTATTTTTTATAACTTTTTAGGTAAACTTAACATGTTTTCAAAAATGCCAGTTTTATATAGATGTGTGTGTGTGTGTGTGTGTGTAATATAACTGATATCAAGTTTATGAAGAGAAAGGTACGATAGAATGGACATACTGGGTCGTGAAGGTAACACAGAAAATCAAACTGGGTCGTGATGAAAAAAGTTTGAAGAACCCTGTTCTAAGCTGTACATCTAACCCTATCCACTCATATGCTGATGATTCCATCCTTCACCTTTCCATTCGGTTTCCACAACGTCCATCCCAGCAGTTACTTCAACAAACAAGGGATGAGGCTATGGCACACCTAATGTCTGACTTGGCTCGCATCTCTGATTGGGGTAAAAATAATCTTGTTTTTAATGCATCAAAAACTCAGTTCTTACACCTATCAACCTGACTAGATCTTCCTCAGGATTGCCCACTAATGTTTAATAATGAACAGTTATGTCCTGCAGCATCTCTGAACATGCTTGGGGTTTCATTCTCTCGGGATTTATCTTGGAAAGAACATATTACATCTCTTGTGAAATCTGCTTCAAAGAGATTAGGTGTGCTAAGCCGTTTCCGATCTTTCTTTACCCCTGCACAGTCGTTGACCTTGTACACGGGTTTTATTCGCCCGTGTGTGGAGTACAACTCTCATGTGTGGGGAGGCTCCCGACATGCAGCTCTTCTCAATAGGGTGGAGTCAAAGGCTTTTCGTCTCATTAGCTCTCCTCCTCTTACTGATTTCCTTCAACCTCTGTCTCTTCGCCGCACTGTTGCATCTTTATCTCTCTTCTATCGCTACTTCAACGGTCACTGTTCCTCTGAACTGTCTGCTTGCATCCCTCCACCTCTACAACGGGCACGTAGTACCCGTCTAGCAACAAACTCTCATCCCTTTTCTGTTCAACACTCTAATGCAAGAGTTAACCGTTACTCCCAGTCCTTCATTTATGCAACTGGTCAATTCTGGAACAGTCTTCCTCTTTCTGTATTCCCTACTTCCTCTGATCTCCAGTCTTTCAAACGCAGTGTGTCCAGGCATCTCGAAAGGAACGGATCTTGAATTTGGCTCTCTTTTGTATTGTTTTTGTTTTTTCTTGGAAGGAACAGTTTCCGGGCCCCTGGCCTTTGGTTCTTCTTCGTTGCATAAAAAAAAAAAAAAAAACTAACCCCTAACTTAACCTGATGACCTAACCCTATCTAACTTACCTCACGACCTAACCCTACCTAACCCCTTACTTGACCTGATGACCTAACCCTACCTAACCTGACTTAACGACCCTAGCGTGTTCTGCTTAACTTCACCTAACCTAACATATTCATGTCTAAAAGAAGCTACCAGACTCAACACGTGCGTTTCAAATGGGGGCTCTTTCAGTCACTTTCTACGCATCATATACCAGAGTAGAGATGAAATAACTGTATGTAATCGCCACTCCATCTCAGCTCACATAACTTAGGTCCATATTATAGCTGGCACAGGCTTCGTTGCACCTGTTTTTTATTGATTTGTTTTGCATACTTCAACTTAACAATCTCCTTTAAGTTTTTTTTTTTTTTTTTACGCTATCATCTGGAGTCCTGTGGTGTCTTGCCTTGTCCTGACGATTTTACTAAACTAAAATTAAAACTGCCGTCTATATGAGATGCCTATCGTCTGGGGGCAAACTATAAAGGACCTCACCCATATGCAAGAGGTTATCGGTTCAGTTTGCATCAATGATATGCAAAAAGATACTGATGTGGTTATGTGCAAAATAAATCGCTAAGAACGAGATGCCACGAGGCTTGTATGCCACTTACAATACAGTGGTATATTAGAACTGACCTGCTATGACCTTATCTGACCCAAAGTAACCTATTCCATCCAAACCTAACGAGGACCCTGAAAGATGGCATGCACATCTCCTATACGTGTGTGACCTGTGGTGTTAAGACGACCTGATAAGACCTAATAAATCTACCGCCTAAACTGACCTAATCTAACTTTAACCTCATTCAACTAGACTTACCCTATAGCAATCTTGCCTAACCCAACATACCTAACAACCTAAGGAAATAACATAATCTAATCTAACGTAACCATGGTTCAAAGAGCTGGTATTACAGACAATCCACCCAAGTTTGATGGGCAGCGAAGTAGCAATATGTACAGTCGACAGCCATATGGAGAAGATGGAGAGCGAGAGACTAACGAGGAGAGTGTATGTTAGTGATGTGGAGAGGGGGAGAGGGATGGGGAGGCCGAGGATGAGATGGAGGGATGGAGTGAAGAGGTATATGAGAGAGGGGTGTGTGAGCTGGGAGCAGGGCAGTGAAATGGCGGGGGATAGGGTGACATGGAGGCTATTTGTTTGTGGCTACCCCTTACGGGATTGATGTGTCTGGCAACAGATAGAAAAATAGATAGACAGCTGAATATTTACTTCAAGCGACCCCTTCAGGTATAAGCCAGGTAGAGTGTTAGATGCAAGATAATTAAGCCAGTCAATAAATAATAATTACATATTTAAGCACATCCATCAACACTCCATTAAGCACATCAGCGGCTTATATAACACAGGGAAGGTGGAGGTAAATTTCTTGCGACGACTGATGGCCTACGTAAGTGTCAGGTGAGGCTTTAAGGCTTTGTGAAATTGGTATCGCCCTAGCTAATGCACAGGTACGTACATCCATTATCATCATCATCACATAATAATGACAATAATAATAATAATAATAATAATAATAATAATAATGATAGTAATATTTGTAGAAGTTGTAGTAGGAGTAGTAGTAGTAGTTGTGGTGGTGGTAGTAGTAGAAGTAGTAGCAGCAGCAGCAGCAGTAGTAGTAGTAGTAGTAGTAGCAGTAGTAGTAGTAGTACTACTACTACTACTACTACAACAACAACTACTACTACTACTACTATCAGTAACCATTATCATCATCACCATAATTATCATCATCATCATTATCTTAGCCGAAATTTGAGCCCGTCACATTGTTTTAAATCACGCGAAGATGCAGCATACCGTCATCATCATCATCGTCATCATCATCACCATCATCATCATCACCATCATCATCATCTTACTCTAATCCCCATAAATAATAGCGCAAGTTCTAGATAACAGTTCCAGCCAAGAAAACATTATTGATGTCTTCACGACGGTATGATATTCAACTGACTTTAGGACACGCTATTCCAGGCAGTTTTTGGACACTCCACGAGGTGAAAGGGTTACAATCTGTGTCCATTTAATCCAAGGTCTAATTTCCACTTCTTTTCTAGTCTTCTTTTTTCTTCTCTTCTTCCTCTCAACCAGTGTTATCTACTCCGTTCCACCCACCCCACTCTTTTTCCCAGTCCACAGCTCGCTAGGAGAGGACAGGGCACAGGACTTCTCAAAGGGGTTCTCAGGGAAAGCGTTGTCATAGCAGCCGGGAGCGTTATATGCTTTTGGGCTTACTCTGGTGGTATTCATTCCTCCCACTCAGGTTTCACAGAATCTCCTGCTGTAGAGTGAACTGCACAGATTTGTAGTTCTTGATCTATGTATCTATTTACGGTTTATTTAAAATCTGTAACATGCGTATTCACAAAGCCAATATCGACTATCATACAGTCTTTATGTTTGCACGACACACGACGAAAACTCTCTCTCTCTCTCTTTCTCTCAGTTCATTGTACACATCTCCCACAACTTTTTCCGGCCACTCCACCCATTTCTGTTTTCTCCCTCACCTTTGACCTCCTACCCACAGGCATCTGATAATGATGATGATGATGATGATGATGATGATGGTTGTGGTGGACTACAGGCTGAAGATGGCCCTATCCTACAGTCTACAATCCACCTTTCTAGGGATGAGGAGGGAGTTGAGGGACGTTTGTGCATCTAGGCAGCTCCACCACCCGGTTATAATTGTGCCACTGCGTGAAGGTGTCCATCCCTATCCATCACCTTAAAACATATATTTAGGTATACTGGAGAAGGCTGTTCAAAGCTATATTAAATCCTCTAGTGGCTTTGGGAAACAACGAAGAAATAAGACATCGGATTAAAGGGGTAAAATTAAAAACATTACAAAGATTCAATTACTTAGGCAAAATTAATCTAGAAATACAATTTATAACTGATTTCATTGCACTTCTGTCTCCCTTATTAACTCTTCACCCTACTGCTAGGCCTAAGAGGGATGCCTTCACGTGGTGGCACTGATATAACTGGATGGTGAGACTGCCTGGTTATGCAAACGTCCCTCAACTCCCTCCATATCCCAAACAGAGGCAGCCCCACCCTGCAGTTCACTGAGTTCACGTTGAAATGAGTCTGGGGTCAAAGCAATAATAAATCACACACACACACACACACACACACACACACACACACACACACACAAACATTCGATATCTCTCCAGGTATCTCACACGCATACGCACTATCAATGTACGTACCCCACCATAAACGCCAGGAGATGCTCTTACACACACACACACACACACACACACACACACACACCACTCTCTCTCTCTCTCATCCACCCACCCCTCCTTATGGGCAAGAAAAACTGCCAGCTACTCGAGGCTCAGTATGGAGGCTCCTTATTGGGTGGACCCCTTGGTGTTTTGGTCAGGGCATGAAGGTTAACTCACGCTGAAGGGAGGAGGAGGAGGAGGAGGAGGAAAAAAGGAGAGAGAAGGGGTGAGAAAGAGATAAACTTGACGTCGAGGATCCTTCCCCTGTGGTTTTTCCATTTGCTGCTTTGCGTGTGGACCTCACGACAGCTGCTAGGCCTGCTGCCCTTCCCTCTTCGCCTGAAGCTGCCGCAGATCCTCCTCCTGGGCCCCAGACTGCCTTGCTCTCACCACCTGGTCCAGTCAGCTCAGCACTCGATCCCGAGTCTGCTACTGTACTCGTCACGGCCGCTATCGAGCTCGGTTTCTCCGAGGCAATCGATCAACTCCTCGAGCAGAAACTGGGCTGCCCATCTAGCCTCAGAGACTCGGGAGAATTGCCGATTTACGAGGATCTGGATCGGGATTCTGAATTTACGGACATCACTGACTCTGATGATCAGCAGTAAATGATCATCAGCCTGCTTCTTTCTGCTGCAGGCTTGGTGCCCTTCAGCCCCTTGCCCCTTGCCTCCGCGGTACGCTCGTCGTCTCCGGACTACCTGCTTTTTCTGTTCGTTTTTCACTTTTTTTTTTTCCTCATTCTGTTATTGTCCCCGGCATTTTCCCTGACGGGCTCCATGATTGCCCGTGTCCCCACCCTTGTTGTGGGGCAAATGTCACCAAACAAACAAAAGGTAAAGCAGAAGGAAGAGATGGAGAAAGAGAAGTAGACAGATCCCTTTGATTTTTCGCCATGTCTTTCAGCGTTAACAGGTCACTAAAGAAAGGAGACAGCAGTGCATGACAGGATTGGATTCTACTGAAAGGGAGTTTGATCCTCGTTGAGGCAGATGATGGAGTCCCCGATTGTGATGGATTCACTACGATGGTGATGATGATGGCGGTGATGGTGGTGATGATGATGATGATGATGATGATGATGATGATGATGATGATGATAATGATGAAAATAGTGATGAAGATAATGATGGTGATCGAAACAGTGATGATGATGATGCTGATGAATATGATGATGATGGTAATAGTGATGATGGTGGTGAAGGTGGTGATGATGATGTCGACGATGATGATAGTGATGATGATGACGATGATGATGACGGTAATTGTGATGATGGAAACTGTGACGATGATGAGCATGGTAATAGTGATGAATCTAATGATGATGATGGAAATGATGATGATGATGATGATGATGATGATGATGATGATGGAAATAGTGATGATGATGAATGTGATGATAATGATGATGATAAATTGGTCATCATCCTTTAGGTTCATTTTCCCCTTTATTACTGCCAGCACTAGACCCTTACTGACTTTACTTAGGAGTGACATTTGAACCAGGCAGCTTGGAAATTATCCCCCGTAATTCCTTCACTACTTAAGGACTATTTCTTAAGCTGTAAAAATAAGCCAGAAATTAACAAGGACAATGGCCAAACTATGAAAGAATTTTAGTTAGGATTAAGTGGAATATGCGTCCTTGGGGTGAGCGGATTATTTCTGGTCTCGTAAGATGGCGTGGAGGGGTAACGAGTGACTTGGTGTGGTGTGGTGTGGTGGGGTGTGGTGTGGTGTGGTGTGATGTGAGTGGAATGGTGGTGGAGTGATGTCAGTGGAGTAGTGATGGTGTGAGTGGAGTGGCTGGCAGTGGTGTAATGGAGTGGAGTGGTGGTTCAGTGGAGTGGCATAACAGGGCACTGAGGCGTCAACACAAGCACTCAGCCAGCCAAGATAGAGTTATAACCATGCAAACATCTTCAGTTCACCTCCAAGTTTTACCTCATTGCTAGAGTAACCTTTTAGAGCATAGAGCCTTACTTGGGTGTATTATTCTGGCCACTGACAAGCAAATTTATCTACGGAAAACACTTGTCCTTTGAAGTGTTTACGTTAATATTCACAACTCAGGTACAGGAAAGTTTTGGGTGAAATACACTGAGGTGCTTTGGCCATGTGGAGAGGGTGGGGAGAGACTAACGAGGAGAGTGTATGTGAGTGAGCTGGAGGAGGGGGGGGTGGAGAGGGAGACCGAGGATGAGATGGAGGAGGAGAGAGAGATATATGAGAGAGGGGGGGTGTAAGTCAGAGGGAAAACAGCAAAGTGGCAGGGGACAGGGCAACATGGAGGTGATTTGTTTATGGCCACCTCGTACGGGATTAAGGCTTCTGGCTATAGATAGATAGATAGATAGACAAATAGACAGACAGGTAGACAGACAGGTAAATAGATAAATAGACAGTGACTGCTACCATTCAGTGTAACAGAGTGGGGGATATATACGTGACATAGAAGGCTTTGTCACACTTCTACCTAAGCGATATACTTTGCACATTAAACCTATACATTCCCTTCTAAGTTATCCTTTTTAAAATGGAAGTAATTTGCACCCACATCAAAGCAGATACTGAAGTGCTGAGTACAGATTATAATGCTATGGAAGATATATTACAAAATTTACAAATGGACAAAATCTGCTCAGTACCCAATATGCAGGAACTCAGTGATACGGGCAAAAAATAAAGTGCTGATATGTGTTGCGGCCAAGACTCGGTAAACTCTTCAAGGCGTAACTTCACAGAATAAAGCATATTAGTAGGATTTTTAAGGTTTTTGCCCATTAGAGAGAGCCAAGCGAAAATGCCAGTCATATATGCCATTTTAAGCATATAACAGAGGAAGGAGAGGGGAGGCAGGGTGAGAGGATGTGGGAAGGGAGACAGATGGATGGATGGAGGGAAGAAGGGAGGGAGGGAAGGAGGGAGGGATGGAGATAGCTAGATGGAGAAGTAGATGAGGCTGACTGATTGCATGAATGACAGATACAGACAGACAGGCCGACAGGTAGATAGATAGACAGACAGACAGACAGACAGATAGATAGACAGATAAACAGACAGACAGAGAGACTAGTTAGACAGATAGACAGGTAGATGGAGACAGACAACTGAGTGATTAATATAGATAGATGACATTCAGACAGGAAGATATATGTACAGATAGACAGAGAGACAGATGGATAGACAGAAAGGTAGTTAGATTGACAGACAGACAGACAGACAAGCAGGAAGAAAGATACATATATACAAACAGACAGACAGACAGATAAATAGATTTAGATAACGAAATAGATACAAGCAAGTAGTAAGGCTGACGGAATCAATGGTGTAGCTATACGGACAAGAGAGAGAGAGAGAGAGAGAGAGAGAGAGAGAGATTAAAAGGAGGAACTGAATATACAGGAGAAACACTTGAGGAAGAAAACAGTGCTCTAGGAACGTCTCTCCATCTTAGTCTTTATTATTATTAGAACTAAATTACTTCATTCACCTTATGGGGGAGATAATAAAGGCTGCAGATGTTTACCATTCTCGATTCCTATACTCGTTTTACTATACCTTGGCCTAAAAGTGCCATCTCTTCAACTTCAACACTGAGCCGCGCACTAGCTTAACACTGAAATCTGGTGCCAACAACGAGGAAGTGCTGTGGAGAGGATGTAGAGCCATAACACTGTCTTTCTCTGCCACTTTTTTTTTTTTTTAATGCAAGGAAGATGGAACTAAAGGCCAGGAGCCCGGAAACTGTTCCTTCCAAGAAAAGAAAAGAAACAATACAAAAGAGAGCCAAATTCAAAATCCGTTCATTTCGAGATGCCTGGACACACTGTGTTTGAAAGACTGGAGCTCATAGGAAGCAGGAATTACAGACAGAGGGAGACAGTTCCAGAGCCGACCTGTTGCGTAAATGAAGGACTGGGAGCTACGTGAAATAAGCTGCAAAAGGACGAAAATTTGGAACAAGTTCAAGTAAAAGCGGTATATTATCTCCAGTTCACCTGGCTCAAAATTTTCCATCCATCGATCTTCAATGCTGAGTTGTAACAATATACTGCACTAGCACAGGAATATTATGCAGGTCACGAAGAAGTGCTGATGAAGGATGAAGAGGCGTGACACTCTTTGTCACTGAGCTACGTGAAATAAACTGTAAAAGGACGAGAATCTGGGCCAAGTTGAGGTGAAAGTACTATAGATGTCCCCCTGAGCTGACTAAAACCATCAGTCGGGTTGAGGGATTTATTGATATTATTTTGTCTAAGAGAATATTAAGGCTTAGAGGTGAAATAAATCGCTCAGGAAGAGGACCTACGAAACCTCCCATACCAGCTTACCATATAGACGTAGTGGTATGGCCATAAATGTGAAAGGAAGAAGGGGGAGACCGAGGATGAGGTGGAGGGATGGCGTTGAGAGTATGTGAGGGAGGGGGGAGTGAGCTGGGGGGAGGGCAGTCACATGTTGGGTGACAGGGTGACTTGGAGGCGTTTTGTCTGCGGCCACCCTTTGCAGGATTAGGGCATCGGGGTATAGATAGATAGATAAATAGAACAATGCGCCGCCTGTACCACACAAATATAGAGTTAGTGACCATTTCAGGGTACAACCAAGGTCCATACAAGGCTTTGGTTTAGCTGCGGAGGGATAGGCCTGTATTGAAGCGACATGGGAGAATGCGTAACACCTTTTCCTTAGCGATTTATTTTGCGTATTGCACCCTAACATTCTCTTGTATCTTATTTATATACAGTATATAAATATTTTTTTACATTGGCTTAATTGACATCGTTATTGCAGGATGGTTCTGAGTTGTAATGAAATAAATCGCTCAGGAAGAACTGTTAGGGAATTTCCAGAGCCACTTATAAAACAACACTGCGTTCATCTGACGGAACTGGGCCACTTCCGCAACTTACGTGTCCTCAGTTTATGCTATTTAATGAGTTTTTTGTTTTGAGGGAGGGATGCGTCTCCTTGGTTACTAATGGAGATTTCTTTCACTAGACTGAACGGGACCAATCCCAGACCTTGAATACAAAGCTTTGGTTGGGTGAGTATGAAGTAGGAATGAGTCTCCTTGGTTTCTAGTCAAATCGACCTTCCAGTCTGACTACAAATGGTTATCAAATGAGCTGAGGTATGTATGTGTGTGTGTGTATGTGTGTGTGTGTGAGAGAGAGAGAGAGAGAGAGAGAGAGAGAGAGAGAGAGAGAGAATGTGATATGCATGACCAGTCGGTAAAGAGGTACTAAAAATCCTCCTATGCTACCCACACCACCGCTAACATGACCGTATTGTACCTGGCAAGGAAGAAATTGTTGTGTCTTCCTTAGCGATACTCTCTCTCTCTCTCTCTCTCTCTCTCTCCCTCCTCAGTCTCTTGTATGTTAAGTGTATCTATTCAGTACCAACGCTTTTGCATTAGTATCAGAGAAGTGGGTCACTGAAGTGTGATGTTGACAATAAATCGCTAAAGAAGATAGGTTACGATGCCTCCCTTGCCATTCAATGCAACCCCATGAGTGACCACATCCTCCCCTTACGAAGGCTCGGGGGCGTCTGAGCTCCCTCAAAAGTGCCCAATCCTAGTCCTACACTACACACCCTCGTCCTCACCCACACGTCCTTACCCAGCGCGAGCACCTCCCCATGTAAAATCTGACGGGGCGTTAATTTCGGTTGCTGTTTCTTACCCATACGCCAAGAAAATGGAAATTAAATCTTCCTGCATCAACTGGAGTCTGAGGTTCAAGATGACATGGGTTAAAATAAGGGGTCTGTTGTATGGTATGTGGGAGTACTGCTGGGCCTTGATAGCAGGCTGTGAAGCCTATGCCCAGAGTCGGACACATACAAAAAAAAAAACGGCAAAAGGTGATGGAAAATGTGTGTGTGTGTGTGTGTGTGTGTGTGTGTGTGTGTGAGCGGAGGTGTCGGGGCAACAGGTGAGCAAGGGGATCAGTGTGGCCTGCGCCTTCATCGCGGGTGGGTGTGGGCTCTCGGTCCAAGGGGCCTCATAGTTACATTGGCAAACAAATCCCGTAGAGTTTGCTGAGAGATGTGGATGTAAGTGGACGTGTGATAATAGTGCTGTTGCTCGTTAAGCTATCTCAAGCGACTGTCATTTCGTGCGTGAGGGAGTGAAGATAAAGTGTAGACTTCTTTATCATGTATTGTGGGTTTTGAGGGTTGTCGATGTGGTAAAAGTAGAGGTGATAATTGTGTTGTAGCTAATTCAGATGTTCCCAGTGGCTCTCATGGGGTGCGTGATGGAGTGAAGGTTGGGGTGTGGACTCCTGTAGCATCGTATGGGGGGTGCTGAGTGTTGTCGGTGTGTGTGTAAGCGTAGGTTGTGATACCTTTGTTGTTGCTAATATATCCCTTGTGTTTGTCATGGAAACATATTTGCCTGACAGAGTGTGTGATGGATTAAAGGTAGAGATATGGACTCCTCTGGCAACATATGAGTGTGGTTGTCGCTGTGGGTGTAAGTGTAGGTGTGATACGGTGCTGTAGATTAAGATGTCAAACAAATGTCCTGAATGCCTGTTTATCTGACTGCGTACTTGAGGGTGTGAAGGTAAGGTGTCGCACTCCTGAAGTCTTGTATGAATGTTTCTGGGGTGCGCAGGTGTGGGAGTGAACGGGGATTTAGGTGGAGACTAAGGCTTGCAGAGTGGTTGTCGTGGATTCCCATTAGTTTTAGAGAGTGAGTGAAGCAAAAAGGTATAGGTAAGGAGCTATTTATCTTTTAGGTGTTTTTTGAGGGGCGCAGGAGTGATAACGGTGATGAAACTCGATTGTCGTATTGTAGGTTAACCCGTATAATTCTGGTGATGTGTTTCATGTTACACTCTCAATACTCCCATACAATTTTACTCGCCTTGGTATAGGGTTATCGTGCTGTAGGGGTTAATGATGACTGTTTCGAACTCACCCAGGTCACAAATCTCTTTTAAACGTAATATAATCGCTCGCAGGTACCAAGCATCTGACCAGAAATACGTAAGCGATTTGGAGATGTTAATATGTCAAGATCTGCAGTCGTTGTATGCCTACTTGCCTGGCAGAGTGTACGTGGGGCAGTGTGTTTAAGTGGGTGTAGGTTACCCGATGCCTGCTACACCACCAGCAGAGTCGTGTGTGCCAACCAACGCTACTGCTTTTACATCTGCTGCTGTTGCTGCCACTTCCACTACCGCTGCTGCTATTACTACAGTCCCGCCCTCAACAGTGTTCGTCGTTGTGTTCGAAGTGTCAGGATGGCCTAGAGATCAGTGATGCGAATACTGCTTTTTGTAGTGATCTAAAACTCAGTGAATTCGATGCTGCAGTAACTAGTGATCTGGTGCACAGTAAAAATGACGCAGTTGGCCTTCGTGGCGGTTTGGGCATCAGTGAAGTTAGTGCTGCAGGAAGTAGTGATGAAACTTTCAGTGATGTTAATGCTGCAGTAAGTAGCGATCTGGTGCTCAGTGAAGTCGATGCTGCAGTATGCAATTGGGACTCAGGGGAATCAATTCTGCCTTGATTAGTGATTCGGTGCTCAGTGAAGTGTGTGATGCAGTGGGCCTGAGTAATGGTTGAGTACTCAGTAAGGCTAGTGCTGCAGCGAGTAGTGATCTGAAACTCATTAAGGCCGATGCTGCAAAACGCGCTGATCTCATTTTCAGTGAAGTTAATGGTACAGTAAGTGAATTAATGAACGGTGATGTCAGTGTTACAGTAAGAATGATACCACTAAACTGGCACTAATTACACCACGGGCATATTAGCACCATACTAAAACCACACTTACAACCATAATTAAACTACTCACCACACTTACACATTGCATTTATCACTCACTACATCAACACACCACACTCCACATCTTCGGTGCTTCATTTGTACCACTCTGCACATCTACACATCACAGTTATACCACATATTGCTTTCACACTCAACACCAGCCACCACTACACTTACACCATTCACCAATACCCTAACACCACTTACCTTACACAGCAGCAGCCACAGATACAACACACCACACTAACATCACACACTAGCACAACTCACCACACTACACCACAATTACTCCATCACGTTCACTTCTAAATAGAGGTGTTGAGTTTTGGAGGTTCATGTGACACCTGTACATTTGTTTATACTGTACACCTGGTAAGCTGCGGACACCTTATTATGACTGTCTTGATCATGACAGCCTTTGAATCACATAACACTGCTGCAGACGGTATATGACTGGGGTATTAAACACGTATAACGCCACTGCCCGTAACCCGTGCGTACTGTGACAGCGTTGAGGTAGTTGTGTGTGGAGTAGGGTGGGATATGGATGCTGAAGGCTGAGTTTCCCTTGCTCCCTCACACTCGCATTGGCTCGTGTGTGTGTGTGTGTGTGTGTGTGTGTGTGTGTGTGTGTGTGCTCACTTCCAAACGGAGGAATAAAATCTTTTTGGTCTGAATTACTTTAATCTTATTCAGAAATATATTTAACCATTCCCAGTCCAACAATATATGAACCATTACCCCTGGCTGTGGCGCACAAAAGTATCTAAATTTAAATTCGGTAACTATGCTCAGTTGCCGCAGTGGCCAGGCGTAAGTCAGAATAGAGATTTTAGTTATGACGTCTAATGAAGCACAATGCCCAATTATGACTGACATCGCATGCAGTAAATTGTCATGTTTACTCAAGTGGCATTCATGTTAGAGACAGCCGGATCGGTCTACCCTAGAGTGGGAGGCTCATGATAAATTCCAACAGCATGGTGTGAGAAATACACTGAGGTGGTTTGGACGTGTGGATGGAGAATGAAAGACTAAGAGGGTGTATGTAGGTGAAGTGGAGGAAGGGAGAGGGAGGGTAAGACTGAGGATGAGGTGGAGGAATGGAGTTGAGAGGTATATGAGGGAGGGGGGAGTGATTTCAGGGGAGGGCAGTCAAATGGTGGGTCACAGAGCGACATGGAGGAGTTTTGTCTGTGGCCACCCTTTGCGGGATTAGGGCGTCGGGCTCTAGATAGATAGATAGATACTGTAAACACGAATTAATGGCCTACTGGATAACAGACAAGTTACTGATCATGAATCAGCAATGAGCTCATCTTCTCTGTACAGTGAATTAATACAATCTGTCAGGCATGTTTGACACATTCTTAACAAAGTTGTCCTTGCCATATGTAAAATGTTCTGTGCTGAAATATGAGCCATCAGCTTCTGAAATGCCATCTCGCCTATTGATGTGGATGAGCTTATTAAATGGAACTCAAAACATGAAGAAACAAGACTTAGCCCTGAACGTCCAAGCTCCTGTCACAACACATCCAAATCCACTACGACGCCATATATAGTAGGCATGGTTTACAGGAACTGATGTTACATACATCTAGTTTACCATTTCAGTTATTCAGATTGTAGCACCATAATTAGATTTGTAATGAATTTCCTCTCTCTCAGTAAAATTGAAATGTAAACAATCACACTGGTGCCACATCTACCCCAACACGCCATCCCCTGTGGTACTAAAATGTAAACAAACACACTAGTGGCACATCTACCCCCAACACGTCATCCCCTGTGGTACTAAAATGTAAACAAACACACTGGTGCCACGTCTACCCCCAACACGACATCCCCTGCGGCACTTACATGCGGACGCGAGAGTACAGACCGCCACCATCTCAGCCACTCCCCACCTTCCCACACCAAACCAGGCTCACCCGCCACTCTTACACCACTCGCTTGCCACATCCACCACACACCTACACCACACGCCACCACACATTCAAATCACATTTGTACACCACACCACGTACCAATAATATACACCCGAACCAATCACCATCACCATACACCAACACAATGCACCATTTCGCACCGCACACCACACTAGCATCACACACCCTTCAACCATACCATTCATCAATATTATACACCATTTTCACACCAGCACCATATGTAACATCGGCACCAGACATCAGCACCACACACCATATCTACTCCACACTCAAACCACTCACAACACCACACACCAACATCACATCCCCATCATCAACACAAAATTCTTATAAAGTTACCTTAGCATCCTACACCACACTAACACCACTCACCAGCACACACTACACTCATACCACACACCACATATACACC
>JAGKTI010007887.1:0-13524 GCA_018397915.1 Birgus latro | reverse complement strand
AAACGCGTTATGGTGAGAAAGTAATATAAGCCACGAGACGAAAATTCTCTCTCTCTCTCTCTCTCTCTCTCTCTCTCTCTCTCTCCCTCTCTCTCTCGCTCTCTCTCGCACTCTCTCTAAATCAGTAACCAGTTACATTTTATTTTTCTATTTGTTTAAATTCAGCGCACATTTAATACCCTGTGTCTCGTGTTTCTTATATATGTTACCGTCAAAGTGGGAAACCCGTCACTGTATATCATGCCTATTGGATGCGTCAAGCTTCAAGACAAGGTATAAAAGAAAATCATCTGTACACATTTCCATGGATTTCTGAAGATTACCGAGTTTGTTTCAGGCACCGTGTGAAACGAGAGAGACAGAGACAGACAGACAGAGAGAGCAGGCAAACTGTGAAGTCAGTTATTACATTTACATTAGGTTAATTTAGGCTGCGGTTAGGTTAGGCTGAGATAATCTAAGTTAAATTCAAGTTAGATTAGGCTAGGTTAGGTTAGGTTAATTTAGATAAACGCTTAAAATAAATTAGCATTCTTCTAAATTAACCTAACCTGACGTAACCTAGCCTAACCAAACAAACATAACCTAGATGATCCCAGCCTAACCCCCTGTTGTCTATTCTGTTATACTTTACCAGAAAAATGGTAGACATTCTGTAGCGTACCTAGGTGTTCTGTACAATACCTTAGTTTCACATAATGCCTTTAAAATGTGATTGGAAGCGTTAGGAGAATCACATTAAGGTGGCTTGGGCATGTGGAGAGGGTGGAGAGTGAGAGTCTGACGAGAAGAGTGTATGTGAGTGAGGTGGAGGGGGGGTGAGGGAGGGGGAGGCCGAGGATGAGATGGAGGGATGGAGTGGAGAGGTATATGAGAGAGGGGTGTGTGAGCTGGGAGCAGGGAAGTGAAATGGCGGGGGACAGAGTGACATGGAGGCGATTTGTTTGTGGCCACCCCGTACGGGATTAAGGCGTTTGGCAATAGATGGATAGATAGATAGACCATTTAACTTACAGGACCATCGCCATCTCACCCTTACCTTCAATATAAATCCCTTCCTCTTATATTCCTTCACCTGCAGCCACCACCTATGTACCCATCCTTCCATATTATACCTTTTTTTCCAGTCCCATCTAAGCTACTTTACCACTGATATCTATCTATCTATCTATCTATTGCCAGACGCCTTAATCCCGCACGGGGTGGCCACAAACAAATCGCCTCCATGTCACTCTGTCCCCTGCCATTTCACTACCACGCTCCCAACTCACACCCCCCTCTCTCATATACCTCTCCACTCCATCCCTCCATCTCATCCTCGGTCTCCCCCTCCCTCTCGCCCCCTCCGCCTCATTCACATACACTCTCCTCGTCAGTCTTTCACTCTCCATCCTCTCCACATGCCCACTGATATCACGTTCTCAAATTACGAATAAACTCTTTAACTCTTACATTATTTTTCCTATAGTCGCCAGCTTTGTGCCCTAAATTGCTGGCTTATTATTCATTCCGAGTTTCTTTTTGGTGATAGGTGTTGGCGACCATCATCCACTCACTTGATATAGTGCTGCCTACTTCTTCCTTCACCTTTATCATTCTTTTTCTGTCTGCCCTCCGCTCTTCTTATTTCTCCCATCTATCATATCATTTTTATTACTCTTTTCTTCCCTTTTCAGGTGGCTTTACATTGAGTGATAAGCCTAATGGTTTCCTGTAAGACAGGAAACCATTTACAACGCTGGGTGGTAATCATAAAACCAACCCATACTTGTTCCTTACGTGTCAACAAGTGGGTTGGCGAAGGGTTAGTGCCCCTTCCCCGTAAAACAACTAACTCAAAGACAAACGGCCACCCCTTACAGCATTATGGCGTCTGGCTATAGAGAGATGGATAGTTTCTGTTCATATCCCTCTCACATTTAGCACAAATCCTAATATATTTCTTTACCTCTCGTCACCGCCTATGTGCACTAGATTCCTTACTTATAATCCCTACTTATTTCTAGCCAAATCCAAGCTACACTACCATTGCTATTCCATTTACACTTATAAATCTCTTACTTTTTTATTCATTTCAAACCCCAATCCAAATAGTCTCGTCTAAAGTATAAATTCATTTACTAGTTGTTGTGTATAGTTTGTATATTCATGTCAAGTGCTTGCCCGAGTCTTCACGTCTCGTAAGAGGCCTGCGAGGCCTGCACACACACACACACACACACACACACACACACACACACACACACACACACACACACACACACACACACACACACATCTATCTATCTATAGATAGATTGATATAGATACAGACATATGCACACACACACACGCATTACAATCTGTCCATTCCTGTTTTTCCCTCACTCCCTCCCTGTCTGCTGTGTCTAATCTTCCATGCTCTCCTTTCAGGTGCCAGTGTGTCCCGGCGCCTTGGAGCTGAGCCAGAAGTCACTCTCTCTCTCACTCTCTCGTCTCGTCTCGTCGCTTCACGCACGCCACAATCAAGCCAGGACGACTCAGCTGCACGACCTCCTATGACCCCACAACCTACTACGACCACCTATAAGTCCACCACGACCAGGTGTACCCATTGGCGATTTAGTTGCTTGTTCGATTACATTCCAGTCAAGGCAGCTGCATCTACCTCTTTCCACGACTTCTACGACTCAGCTGCACGACCTCTACGATACCTTTAAGCAACGACCTACGACCAGCTGTATCTAACAACGACTTCACCTGTCTCACACGACTACCCAAGCTACCACGACCAGCTGCATCTACCTCCTTACACGACAGGACGACAACAACGACTCAGCTGCATCCCACGTCGACCCAGCTGCGCCCAAGACGACACCCCACGTCATCACGACCACCAGTACTCACGACCTCTTCATACTACGACCACAACGACTTGGCTTCACCTCACACCGCATCTCCAGCTACCTACCTCTTCTCACAACATCTCAGCTGCATCTAACACGACCCCTAAGTCACCACGACCGATTCAGGAACGACTACACAACTGAAAAGGATAATATAAACATTTTGAAGCTTTAACCAATATACTTCTATCTAATTTTTTAATATAAGTAATGTTGTGCTATCAGACTCATGGGCAATATCAGATAAGAATTGATAAGTGCCACTGATCCCTCACTTCACTTCATTAGATAACGAAGAACTTGATCCAGTGGGCAAGGAGAAGTGTTTAATGTTCCACTCGATTTGATAACTGAGTGCGTTATCAAGTGGACTGTGATAAGTGAGTCTGGTTCAACTCAAATATTCTAAACTAGAAGAAAGTGTACTTTTAATGATCCACTTGGTTTGATAACTAAGTGCCATATCAAGTGAACCAAGAGTAGCCAGTTTCCTTCTCTACACATACACTGAAAACAAAAGCAAATAATAGTCTAAATATCCACATAATTTGATGGCTAAATGAATTATCTTGAACAAGGACAAGTGGGTTTAATCTTGGTCTGCACTTACTGCATTCTGATAACAAAGAGATATATTCAGTAAACGATAAATGAGGAGATAACTGAGTGCTTTATCAAACGAACTCCAAATCCGTTTAATATCCCAACTAACCTGAAGACTGAGTGCTTAATCGAGTGAAGATGTGAGTGATAAATGAGTGATAAGTGAGTGATAAATGAGTTGGCGCCCCATTCGATTTGATAACTGAATTCTTTATCTCTTGAGCTATAAGTGATTAGATAAGTGAATGTTTCGGCCAGTAAATCATTGATGTGCTTCATATTCTCTTTCGTCTTGATTAATAACTGCTTTATCAGGTGAACAAGAGAACAGGCTCCACTACTCTCTCTCTCTCTGTCTCTGTCTCAAGGTTTTGCGGTGCGTCGTTGTGGTGCGGGGGAGGCCATTACAATCAATCCCGCGGGTAGGTTCAGGCACGACCACAGCCACCTACCCTCCTCCCAGCCCCATCCTCAACCCCCCTACTACCTTCCTCTCCCCTGCCTCAGGCCTTCTTCCCTCCTACTCCCCTTCTCTCCCTCATTCTCCCCCTTCCTTCCTCCACCCCCACCACCCCACTCCTAATCTGTGGCAGTGGGGGCGCTACCAATCCAAGTCTAAAAGAATCGAATACCTTTAGAGAGAAGAGGATCAGGCTGAATAGCAGATAGGCTTTAAGGAAGACGAGATCACTGGAATACACACAACTTTAAACAACACATGGCTGAAAAAATCTATAACTTTACAGACAACAGGATCGCCTTAAATATTACAACAAGTTCACGTCCAACAAAATTTATTAACTTAGAACAGAACTAATGTGAAAAATATATAGCTTTAAAGACAAGAATATTAAGCTGGAAATAGCTACTTAACTACCTACCGCAAGAACTGGGATTTGCAACTATTCTATGCTTCGGTGGTTTTGCTCTAAAGGCAAGAGAATCGAACTGAAAATTACTGTCACTCTACCCCTCACAGAATCACATAGCTTTAAAGACAACAGAATCAAGTTGCCTAAATCTATCAAATCAAGTTCCTCAAAATATATTAGCTTTAAAGACAAGTGTTACAAGCTGGACATAGCAACTGCGTAAAATATTATCTTTAAATGCACTAGAATCGAGACCGAAAATGTGGCAGAAAAGAGAAAGAGAATCACAGTTTTAGTAAGAGCAGTAGAATCCAGCCGCAATAAGTGACAGGCCAGATAAATAATAAAGATAAAGTGTTTAAGTACAAAAGAGAGTTGGATTCCATAACAAGAGGAAACAAGCCAAAATATATGACAGCAGAGGAGATATACGTGTGAGCTAAGATAAAAAAATAACTTTAAAATAAAGAATAACTGAGATAGAAGGGGCAAATAAGTAATACTCAAAGGGGAAATAAGAACTGAGAAGCGTGCTGGCTAAAACACGAAACAGCACAAGATCCATACGAGTGGAAAGGTGCGCCTGTGGTTGAGGTGGTAAGGATCCGTGTGACTGTGTGAGGGAGTGTCATCAGCGCGTGGAGTGGCAGTACCCTCACAGCGGGGCTCCTGGGTGGTTTAGCCTTGCCCCCATCCCGACTAATGCTTTATCTCCACCTCTCCTCCACGTCCCCCCATTGCGCCCAGACCAGCCTCACAGGGCCAAGTATTCCTAAACATTCTCTGCTTTGAGTTGTGTTTGAGACTCTCTCTTCATGCTGTTTATCTAAGTCATACAGCTAGATATTTACGTGCCTTCTCATACAGCTGCTGGACATTTACGTGCCTTATACAGCTGCTGGACATTTATGTGTCTTCTCATACAGCTGCTAGACATTTACGTGCCTTCTCATATCATACGACTGCTAGGCTTTTATTTGTTTTTATCCTAAATCATATAGGTACTAGAAACATTCCTATCAAACCAGATTAAATGCTAACTTGAATGACTGACTCAAGCAAAAGTAATCCACTGATAGCACTGAGATTCCCTGTTGGTTCCTTTATCCTAAGTTATACAGCTGTTGAACATTTAACAAACAAGCTATAGTGAATAACAGTGAAAAATACAAGCCTTAAAGAAATCGTATATCCGTGTAACTGAAAGGAAGGGCAAGGGAAGAACCTGCAACCACATTCCATACCCTTCGTCGCCCCAGTTCGTCCGTAGCACGTCATATAAGGAGACACCACAAAACCTACACCTCCATCACCTCTCACAGCACCACCCGTGTCCCCTTCTGTCAAAGGCCTGTTACTGAACTGAAACATCCCATTTACTTCATGCCATAATCCCCACACCTGGTGATCTATATCTTACCACAAACAGACGAGATCAGAGGCATGCTACAAACTCTCAATCTCCACTTTCTCCCACCTCTCTCTCTCTCTCTCTCGTACCGACCTCAGCCCCGACCCACCACAGCCTTTGTCGTGGCCTTGTGGGGTGGCTCCTTTATCTCAACCGAGTCGCGTCCCAGCCACTGACAAGCCCCGATAAGTCCTTCACCCTACCCCGCTCACCCCTGTTACCACCAACCTCGTACATCCTGTGAAAAAAAAACACCCCGGGGAAGGAGAAGGGTTGACGAGGAAGGAGCGTAAAGATTGTGATCAGCAGGGCTCCGTCATAATCGGATTTCACGGGGATAGGGGGGAAGAGAAAGAGGCTCAGCTAAATGACATCAGTGTGGTGGGACACGTAGATATATGGCTTTGTAACATTATGGTAAAAAGCTTTATGTAATTACTTTCAAGACTGATTTTTTAAAGGTTACGTTCAAGTACTGTGCTAGTGTGTACTTTTTAGGGTAATTTTATGTACTGTGCTATGGTTATACTGGTGTACTGTAACTTCAAGTGGCTTTAAGAACACTCATACATTACTTATTTTAAGCTATACTCGTGTACTGTACTAGAGTTTATGTAATGTACTTATAAGCAGCTATAAGAGAGTCATTTATAGATGTACTGTGCTTAGATTATCCTAATGTCATGTGCTTTTGAGAGTCCATAATCACACCCATTCATTACAGACCAAGCAGAAGGGAGGTACATGTTACGGGGAGGCTTGTAATAGCTCCATGTCCAGGAGTTAACGTGAGGGAATAAATGAATGCCTAAAGAGCGTCATTACAAGATATTTCAGAAGGAGAATCTCAACTGTAGGGGGGTCTTGTTACAGGCTGGCCAGGCCCATAACACGGGTATTAGCGTAATTGCTCCTACATGCTAAACACCCACGTCTCAGAGGCCCTAACAGAAGCCTAAGGGGTTGAATCACGGACACCTGGGAACACTACACCCAGCCACCCACTACACCCAGCCACCCACTACACCCAGCCACCCAGTATACCCAGCCACCCATTAGGCCCATTCATACACACACCATCTGTCTCCCCCTCTTCACCCCAAACATAAATCCACCTGCTCTCACCTTCTAACACTCCTTACCTAATCTAACTTAACCCAACAACACAGCACTGAGTCACCAAGCAGGGCTACACCCCAACTCTTGACCACTGACATAATTCCATCTACATCAGAAGTCCTACACATCACTGTGAATTAAAATTATCTCCAACGCTCTTAACCTACCTAACCTAACACAGAAACACGACACAGAGTCACCTCGTGCGCACACACCCACACACTCTCTCTCTCTCTCTCTCTCTCTCTCTCTCTCTCTCTCTCTCTCTCTCCCTTAACCACAGAAGTAAATTCACTCTCACGGAAATCCCCGACTCCACTGTGAAATAAAACCACTTTCAGCACAAGTACATAACTTAACTTCTTTTAGAACCTCACACACAGCTTTCAACATAAAATCATCCCTACCATAAACCCAAGAATCCACTTTAACGACTCATTCCTACACAAATCCTTTGACTTAAATCCACAACCATCAGCAATCCAGGAATCAATATAAAAACCATGCTATCACACATTAATCCTTTATAAACTTAGAACCACTGCAATAGCTATCCGAAAGTCCATTTTTTTAAACGCTAATCCTTATATCTGTTTTGAGAAAGTAGCAACATACACACAACCTCTAGTCTTTAATTTCCAAAACAGGTCCAGTGTTCAGAGAAATTTTGAAAATCCACTCCTGCCACAACTCTACTTTTAACAGAAGTCCATAAATCCTTTTAAGTAGACACCTGACAAATATACACACACCTTCAACCGTGAAGACGAATCCACTGTCCATAGTTCTATCTACAAATCCACTTTTCATACATATCAATAAATTCTTACAAAACACAAAACCCACACACATACACACAAAAACCTTGAGGCCCCAGACTGTTAAGATAATTTGCCTATATTTTTCTTGGCTTTGTGTGTGTAAGAAAACTATTTTGTGTGAGGTGAGGGTTAAGCACCAACTAAAATTCAGTGTGCTTTCATAAATTATCTCAAATTAGGCACCCCTGGAACATCAGTGTAAATCACTCGTGTCGCATATATTAGCGTGACTTACGGACTTTTTAACCATAAGTGTCACCCACGGAAAAAGTGTGGAAAAACTTAAGTGTTAAAAAATACAGTGAAAAGTGTGAAAAAAGAAAAATATTGTTCTTAAGTGTGATTACCTGAGAACGGCCTAGTAACCTTGCACCCTACAAGAAAATAAAAAAAGAATGAGTAAATAAACACGTGAGGAACATATATCTTGGTGGTGATTTGTTGGTGCTCAAGGCCAAAAGTTTGTCCCGAGGGGTAGAAGAGGAGGAGGCTGAAGAGGAAGTGAAGAAGGAAGGGGTGAGAGGGAGAGTCGAGCCGGTAGCATAGACAAACAACAGAGAGCAAACATCTCCACATGGTCGAAATCCCACGCTGCTCTCTCCTCCCTCCCTCCCTCTCTCTATCTCAGTGTTCTCGTGTGTAGCCACCGGGAAGGCAACAGGTCACACCCAAGAAGTGTGTGTGTGTTTTTTTTAAACTCACATTTAATTACAGAGATCAAGAAAAAATAGGGTTGCCCATAGATTGCCTGATTAGAGTGTGACGCTATACTGTGTTGTTCTGAACCGGAAAAATGCACATCGAGATGAATATGGACGCTAAGACTGGGGGCAAGTACGCCTTGAGGACTAAATCGATCATAAAGAGAAAAGAGTCGGAAAAAAACAGAGCCAAAGCGCGTTGCAGAGAACCCAAAGTGAAGCAGAAACCCCCTCCATTGAGCAAATACCGGCGCAAGACAGCCAACGCCCGAGAGAGAAACAGAATGAAGGAGATTAACGATGCTTTCATCATGCTGCAGAGAGCCATTCCGGACCTCACTGGGGCTGACGCGGAGAAGCTGACGAAGATCACGGTGCTGAGGCTGGCTGTTAATTACATAAATGCCCTCGCCGGAGTGCTGAGCGATGACTGCAGCTTTGGAGCCATGGATATAGAGGACGTGAGGGAACTTTGGTGCCTGGAGAATGCACACATAGCCAGACCAGAACACTGTGTCAGACATGTCATAAGAACTAACAAAGAGCAGGTCAGTAGTGCAAATAAAAGCAATAAGTGTAGTGTAAATATCAAGGCACCTAACAAGGTCGTTAAGCAGACAAAATGTCCCTCTACCTCCGTCACTAAAGCCAATTATATGAAAAATAAAAACAAAGTAGGTGGGAAGCTGGTGACGACAACCAAACGACCCAGCAAATCCAAAAGCAAGACGAAAGTGTGCAAGACGGCAAGCACAGCCACAAGTAATGGGGCGTACATCACCCTCAAAAACGTGGCCCTACAGACTCCACCACACAGACTTGGCAGACATGCAGACAACGAGCCGCTGATGATGTCCATGACAGTGAAGCGGCCACGGATAGACAGCAGCTACCTGGGGCCCCGAGAGGCCAAGCTACCCCGCCTGGAGCCCAATTCTCTGCCCTTAAGCACAGCTCCACAGCCCCACCAGCCCCTCTTGGCCCTCACCCCCTGTGGCCCACCTTCCATCCCAGGTCACAGCATACCCGAGCCCCTGATGGGCGCCACACCCTTCACGCCACGTCAGGTACAAACCACACCCTGCACATCCCTCCCTCAAAGCACTCCCACCGACGTGCTTCACACCACAAACATCCTACAGGACCTCGACTTCCCCCTGATGAGGACTGACGAGCTGTTGGAGTTCCCAAGAAGTATTCGACGTTTTATTGATTCCTCGTGCTGCGACTCTGCCTTCCTGAGCGAGGGATCGGCGCCCCCCAGTCCCCTCTCTGGCGCCACCTCCACAATACTCACCTCATTTCCTGTAGGTGACAGTTCTCCGGTCTTTTCAATGGCCTCCAGTGACTTTTCTGTGTCTGGGTCTGTGTCAGATTGTGACAGCGTTCTAACAACGGCTGTGGAGTTAGAAAGCCTGCTAGGGGATGAGCCTTTCAAGGAGGAACTCAATCACCTTGCCTCAGCCTTCGCTGAGGAGGACAGCACACTCAACCTCTTCCTCGGGCATTCCACTGCAAACTTCATATACACAGAGACTGACGACTGCTAGCACTACATATATTCGGATATTGACGTCTGCTTTCACATACTGTAGATACGCGGTTGCTGACGTCGTTAGCAGTTCGTTCTATCTCCTGTAAGGCCTCGAACGAACAAACTTACGATCAGTTCCCTGTCATAATGAACACTTGTTTTTGGAGGAAGGATATACAGAGATAACAACAGAATCTCCCCATGTCTTTTGTTCTTCCTGTAATGCCAAACCTCAGCTATGATAACTGCCCTTTGATTTGAAATCCTTTGTATTTATAGGACGGAAGAGTAAAGGAACCAACCATCTCAAGTCGCTCTTTCTTCCTACAGACACGAATCGTTGGTACATGGGGTAAATTGTCGTAAGTAATTTCGTGAATCTCGGCCCTGGACTGTCTTACTTACGCTTGGTTGGCCTAGGACAGAATAATGCTTATTCTTGTGGCTTTAAGAGGCTGCCTTGCGCTTCTTCTCAGTAATGTACAGGATCGTCCATAAATACCAGTCCACTTGAAACTCGGTGTATCTTCTGTGTTGTGGGCTTGGCTTAGTCTGCTGGTCTGGGTGGGGGTGAGACTAGGGCCCGAATTCTCGTCAGGTAAGCAGGCTCTCTCCAACACCTCTTTCTCAACGATTTATCTTCCAAACTACTCATTAATATGGCTTGCTTCTTACGTCTTTTCAATACTGCCATAGACTGCATAAATAAAACACAAAAATATAGTAACGGAGCAGAATCAGAAATAAATCGGTAAGGAAGAGGTATCAGTAAGCTTCCTAACCCGTGCTAAAATACCGTCCCAAGAGTAGGAGATGAAGGATGGACACTGATAACCCTGAAAGCCGTCCCTGCAACACAAGAAATCACCTAGAGGAGTGAAAGTGGAATGTTATATACGGATCATCCTGTACTTTGCACATAACACCATGATACCTATACCTCTTTAAGCATCGATATATTTTTCCATGAACAGTATAAGAGAGCAAAAGCGTGCCATATAGTGTATAAGGTAATAATAGCATGCCATAATGAAGAAAATATATGTGTAATTTAAGGAATATGTGTTTGGCAGCCTCATAAGTCCACCAGGTAACGAGGAAATTTATTGTGTGTATGAGTATGCATGGCAGAATAACGGGCATGATTCCACTGATATAATACACGCGTTTGTGAGGTTTATGATGCAGGTCTGTTGTAGGAATAACGATGATGTGGTGATGATGATATGAAAGGATTATATTTGCACCGTCTCGGTCTATGGCTCGTTTATATGAATGTGTGTGGCAGAAAACGGGCATAACACGAATTTTATACACGCGTTTGTATCCCCTATAGGGTCTTTGTATAAGTTTAGAGTGTTGGAGTGAATATGATTTACTGTGATGGAAAGCTATATGTAAAATTAACAGAGTGTGTATTCATATGGTTGAGAGTAATTGACATGGATAGACCTAAATCCATTTTATTCTGACATGGCTAGGTATATATGTGTTGTATTTTGACATGAATAGGCATATACTGTATGTGTTCTATTTCCAGTGTAGTCTCTGTGAAAGCTAAAGAAGCGAAAATTATGGAAAGCTACACATGTACAAAATCATAAAATGTATCTGGCCATGTGTATAATTGACAGAAAGGAACACGTACAGTATACTGTATATACATCTGATTGACTGAGGAAGAGACCTGCCTGGATTTATATATGAGTCTGTAGTACCTATTTTGACCTGTAATGAAGTTCTGAGTGATGGAATGGTGAGAAGTGTGATGATGACAACGGAAGACTGCATATGTACAGTCACGGTCAAAAGTATTGTTCCACATTCAAATAATAACCAACGAGAGAGTGAACAATGAAATCTGAAACCCAAGAATGTGATCTCCAGAACTTACAAGTTTTTCAGAACTCTTTGTAAGCGGTCTATAACTGATCCCTTGCGAGTTTGAGGTTACAAGGGAGTTAAAAATATCGACAATAATAATTTCCATAACAACACAAATCGTGTCAAAAATGGAAAAGCACTGTGAGAAAATAACTTTAGCATAACATCAAGTATTTGCTGAACAATGTTATGCTTCGATTTTGCCTTAAACAAAGTCTAATATCGAGGACCGTCCATCTCTTCAGTGTTTGAGATACTGCTCACTGTTTTCCTTATTTACGGCTAAACGGAAACATAGCATTCTTCACCAAGGAATTGATAATTATGCCAAAGCTATTTTCACATGATTTTTCTCTTTTTAAAGCGCGATTTATGCTGATATTACGAAAATTATCAATGTCGATATGTTCAACTCTGGAACTATCTTCCTCTGTCTGTACTTCCTTCTACCTATGATCTCCAGTCTTTCAAACGCATTGTGGCGAGGCATCTCGATATGAACGGATCTTGAATTTGGTTCACTGTTATCTTTTTGTTTTTTCTTGGAGGGAACAATCTTGTGGGCTCCTGGCCTTTGGTTCCTTCTTTCTTGTAAGGTATAAAAAAAAATCCTTACAGCCCAAAGCTCTCAACTGGCCAAGTGTTCGAGCAAAAAGGTGTATCTGTATTTTTGCCCGCGATTGTACAATACCACAAGACTGCATAACATCCTTGATCATGTAATACCTATGCGATATATAATGAATTCTACATATCAGTCCTCCCTTATTGTGTTCATCTATTCTGTACACAGAAAATGATTGCTTACCCACTCCCCCACTTGTGTTTTTTAATGTAAATAAAGTTTCTTATAAATAAAGTGAATTGTGTGTGATTTACAAACCTATCTATCTATCTATTGCCAGACGCCTCAATCCCGAACGGGGTGGCCACAAACAAATCGCCTCCATGTCACTCTGTCCCCTGCCATTTCACTACCACGCTCCCAACTCACACCCCCCTCTCTCATATACCTCTCCACTCCATCCCTCCATCTCATCCTCGGCCTCCCCCTCCCTCTCGCCCCCTCCACCCCTATTTATATATGGAGAGATCGAGAGATAGCTGGGTGGATGGGTGGATAGATAGACAGATGGAGAGACTGATTATGAGCCAGACAGACAGACTGATAGATAAGTACTGTGGATAGATAGACATGTAACCAGATAGACGGACATATAGGCAGACAGACGAACAGAGAAACAGATAGGTAAGTATATGAGTACAGACAGACACACAGACAACCAAACTGATAGATGGGAAGAGAGACAGACTGGCACACATACAGACTAATAGACAGATATAGATAGACAGACATGTAAACAGACAGACAGACAAACAGAAAAAGATCGGTAAGATACAGACAGCCAAATGGATACTGGAGAGAGAGAGAGAGAGAGAGAGAGAGAGAGAGAGAGAGAATTTTCGTCTCGTGGCTTATATTACTTTCTCACCATAACGCGTTTGTCTTAACCTGACAAAAATGTCTAAACCTTTTTCATGCCAGCTGTTGGCCAGGTGTACTGAGATTAGATGTTTGATTTGACTAATAACCAAGGAGATAATTCCTTCCCCATCAATAATGTTAGTGCATATTGTTGTTAGTGAGTGTGCGCACGCACACACCTGCTAAGTCACGAGTGATGACGTCATCG
>JAGKTI010007886.1:0-18731 GCA_018397915.1 Birgus latro | reverse complement strand
TTCTAGGCTATACATACAGAATGTCCTGTTAAAAGTGTTATTTCGTGGAATTGTTTTTACTTTAATGAGTAGTAACTGCTGTGTCAACATGGGTCCATGTCACAAGCATTACGGAGCTACACACACACACACACACACACACACACACAGGCCTCCCCCTCCCTCTCCCTACTTCCTCCTGCTAGACGACTGAACGACTAATAAAAAAACGACCATGTTCCATAAAGAGCATTCACCAGTGAGTTTTGTGAGGGTCGCTCGCATCTTTACGACCCTCTTTACGCCGCCTCGCTTTTGTCCCTTGGGTAGTGAAGAAGTTGTTTCCCGGAGGCCACCTGCTTCACGATGGTACAGCCAGGGACAAAAGTGTCTTGATATTTTACGTCTTTTACAGTTAGAGTCAAATGTTGGTCTCCTGTTCTACTGCTCCTACATCATACTGAGGCAAATTCGTAACTTTCCCCCTCACGCATCATGGGCAGGGAAACATACCAAGCATCTCTCAGCTTAGGAATGTTAGCTAACAGAGGAAAGTGAAAAGAAGGCGCAGTGAAAAGTTAACCGAACTTTTTTCACGACAATTTTCCTCACTTCCTTCTTCAGACTAATATTTGTAATCTGAGAGACGCTTGGTAGGTTACGTTGCCCGTAATGATGCTCCTTGATGTGAAATATACTTCAGGGAGGAAATTGTCGGACATGCCCGCAGTGTGAAACAGTGTTATGATAGGCGAACATTTGTCCTCGACTCTACTTCTCACTGCACATTTTGGTCCTAATCAGACAGTGGCTAGGTATGGTTCTCTGCCCATAGATGATGCTCTTCAATTTGATGCGCCAGGTGGAAAAATGACGGAAATACCTCAAGTTCTCCTACTGTTCCACTGTTTTAGGACAGGGGTGACTAACTACATGTAGAGAACTGTCCACTTTCACCCTGTATATTTTGTTCGCCACTCAGTATGGGATGAAAAACAATACATAAAAGAGAGACGTAAAAAGCACAGAAACAAAAGAGTATTTGAGATGGAAGGAGAGTCAGTGCTCTCCCCATTACTAACTACACTCCACACTACTCACAAAACGTTTGTAGCTGGTGGATGTTGTAATGGGTATAGAACGCTGAATTTCCTCCCATCTCAAATGCTCTCTTGATCTCCTGTTTCTGTACTTTTTTCATCCATACAGCTTAACAGTAATTCGGAAAATACAGTATATATATTTTTTCTGTCATGAGCTGTGATTGACTCTCTCTCTCTCTCTCTCTCTCTCTCTCTCTCTCTCTCTCTCTCTCTGTTACATATAGATATATATACTGTATATGCACACACAATATTGACCTTTATCAGTCACGCCACAGTCAGCCACACACCACAACCACAAAATGTCGCTCCCGTGACAAGAACTGGCAAGTAATCAGGATAAAAACCATAATTTAAGAGTAATTAAAATTGATTACATCACATGGTAGCGAGATTAATTAGCTGGTAATCGGTGTAATTACTTAAGATTGCCAGCTTTATCCAAGACAAAATTAGCCGTTGATTAGGCACCCAGCGGGAAACTAATGACCTCATTTGTTAATCTTTACGGCACAGGCAGTGTGTCTGATTTTGTCTGAAACTTTTAGAAATATTTTAAACTCTCTTATTGTTAGGACAACTCTAGTATTCTGTTCCAGCCAACGTCAGACGATTTCATTCAGCTGAGTTAGTGTACGATCCCGAGTGTTAATGCCTCTGATTAGGCCCGAGTGTTAGTGCCTCTGATTAGGCCCGAGTGTTAGTGCCTCTGATTAGGAACAAACAATAGAGAAAGAACGTCACTTGCTGTTCATCATGGCCCAGGCATGTGTTTAACGTTTTTTTTTTTAAATGAAGTTATTAGTATTATTCTGAACTCCCTTACGATCGGGACAGTTCTATCGCTTTCTTCCACTGTTTCTCCTTCTATCCCCTCTCCTCCCTTTGTGTGCGCCCTGCAAACAACCTCCCTCCAAACACCCTCCTCTCTGCAAGGATTGTTTGGCTTGATGAATGCAAGTAGGTAAGCAAAACAGGGGCAAATATTGATCATCCAAATAACGTCCCGCTGCTGCAGTGAATCCCTAGCAAATATTTGAGGGATAAACACATGTACTGCAATCACCAAGGCTAACCAAGGCTTCCCCCCACCGTGTGCCTTCCCACTTTATGCATGCCATCGCGAAAGGCATCACAGAGCAAGTTATTGTATGTTGCTCTCTCTCTCTCTCTCTCTCTCTCTCTCTCTCTCTCTCTCTCTCTCTCTCTCTCTCTCTCTCTCTCTCTCTCTCTCTCTCTCTCTCTCTCTCTCTCTCTCTCTCTCTCGTTATCGCTGCTACTACTACTACTATTTACTACCACATCAACAACAAGATCCTATACTAGATGACATAGAATACTCAGCACCCACTTTAAATGTCCGTCGCGACTTGGATTCGAGCCTTACGTATGGGTAACGCATATCATGTTACGAGTCTACTACCGGCCAAGTACCGTGGCCCCCCAGCTCTATTATGCACAGGTAGTAGTAGTGTAGTGCCAGGTTCATATGCATGTGAACCCAGTGGACTGCGGGATGAAATTATTCTTTAGTAGTCCAGCTGAATCCTTTCGAGGGATATGAAGCGGTTTGAGAGCATTTGTATAATCTGACATGTGATCTTTTGGGTTATATGTGTGCCATCACGTGAAGGCGTCCCTCTCTGGTACTATGCACAGGTAAACAGGGCCCTTAGTATTAATCAGAACCAGAGGACGATGCAGGGAGGTTGTCTAGATATGCAGGGTATCTTTATCTTATCTTTACTGAGGTGATAGAAACATCTATAAAATATATCAGTACACAAAATAAGTATGATTGTATGTAAGAAGGGAATGTCTCCTGAAGGTCGCCGTGTATATCCTTCAGCCTTATTATTGTATATGCAGTTGCTTTAGGCAGGTATTCCAGGTAGTTTCGCAACACTTTAATTTAACGATTTTTTTTTTTTTTTTTTTTTGCATATTACACCTTAACATTCGCTTGAACGTTATTTACATCGCTTTAGTATCGACCCAAGTTGCATCAGTGACACAGAAGAGGATAGCGAGGTGTAATGTGCAGAATAAAATGCTAAGAAATACGTGTTGCCAAATACCAAAGCTCTGCCCGGTTATATCAAGGCCATCCTGTGAAGGCGTCCCTCTTCGGTACAGTCTGCAGCAAAATTCGTGTCTTCTCTCCTGCTTTTCTCGCCATTCTCTTCGAAAATCAGTGTGGTGAATCCTCAACAACCGACACTGATTATTTCATTTGGCCTTAGATCAGTGTCATAAGGGTCGTTTGCCTCAGGACGACCACACTGATATTCAAAGGCCGTGGAGAGAAAACACTGATATTCAAAGTCCGTGGAGAGAAAACACTGATATTCAAAGTCCGTGGAGAGAAAAGCAGAGGACGCGACAGGACTTTTGATGTGGACTGCCTCTCGTCATCATGTACAGCCACGAGCAGCACTATACTGACAATCCCCTGGCAACGGTGTGTCCTCCCTCCTTCATCTCATTCCTCCAGAAACGAAAGACAATATCCTTCCTGCACTTGCTCTTTTGTGGTTTCATATTCCTGTCACACAAAAACAGTTCATGTAACACTGTACGTTGCCTCAGTAGGAAGAGAAGTGTCGGTGAACTTTTGCTAATGACTGTAGAGTTGCATTTAAATAGCATACAGGTGAAGATAAGACAAACGATGAAGAAGTAAATAGGTTATCAGGAGGGGCCAAAGAGCCTCCTAAGTCCACCAGTGTACAGGCATGGGAGATCCTTGTCACTGAAGTTAAGGTGAGATAAAGTACTTTGCCTCAGATGTCTTCCGTTTCTCTGTTTCGTTTAGGTGATGTGAATGACATCTCAAGTTCCTGCAAGGTAATTCCGGCGCTCTCGGGTATGAACTTCAGCACTAGGGGTACCATTAACAGGTTCATTGCCGCCATTATAATCAGTGTGGCACCTACACCTATGAGGGAGAGTATTTTGAGGAAGACAAAATTGATGGCAAACATGGCGAGTGTGTACGAGACAGTGATGATAGAGACTGCCAATGACCTGACGGGTGTTGGCAGGAGTTCGCCGAGATACACTCCCATCACCGGTCCCAATCCCAGCCCATAGCACGCCACGTACAGCAGGAGAGCCATCAGGGGGAACCACGATGTCCCATGCACCTCTAGCTGTAGAAATATCCCAGCCAGACCCAGTGCTAGGCCACATACACCAGCCGAACCATACAGAAGGGGTCGCCTTCCTGCCCGGTCCATCGTATAAGCGGACAAGATGGAGAACAACAGTTTGGTCGTCCCTAGTAGCACTGTACACGTGAAGGGGTTCATGCTGACGCCTCCACGCCGAAATATGTACACAGAATACTGGAGGATAGCGTTGCGGCCACCCAACTCTCTCAGCACATACAGGATCAGCACCAGCAACACAGGCCGGGCGTTCTGACCGCGTCGCAGCGCTACAAACTGTAATATACAAAGAAAACAATTATACCCAGATGAAGAGATATGCAGCCTTGACTGGTTGAATGTGTCTTCTAGGCTATACATACAGAATGTCCTGTTAAAAGTGTTATTTCGTGGAATTGTTTTTACTTTAATGAGTAGTAACTGCTGTGTCAACATGGGTCCATGTCACAAGCATTACGGAGCTACACACACACACACACACACACACACACACACACACCTTCTTTGTCTACTTATCATCCACCAGTTTATTGCTCCACTAGGAATACAGAGGCCCGAGCTAGGATATCTAACTTAAACAGTCAAGTGAAGAGTGACCAGTTGCGAATCCCTGAGTAGTATTACGTGCTGTAAACCCAACCACCACTGAACTGTAATGCTTATGAGGCACAACCGATGGAAGCGCCCAGCCCAATAGACCACCAGGGGTCTTACAAATAGATATACCTGGTCTGCAATGGATGCCTGCGTGGATGATGGAGATGCTCTGATGGCGGACACCTCCTTCTCCACGGCGGGTTCAGAGTGCAGGAGCTTACGGAGGGAGGATCGGGCCTGCTCCACCCTGCCTCGCCTCACCAACCAGTACGGGGACTGATGGGAAACACGGGCGCATGGAAACATGGTCTTAAAATGATAATAATAATAATAATAATATAATAATAATAGTAATAATAATAATATTATAATAATATAATAATAATAATAATAATAATAATAATAATAATAATATCATCATAATCTTTATAATTATACAGCCATAGTCATCAACCATCATCCTGCCAGTTCTCCCATCTGCAGATAAAGTGTTGTAGGAAAAGGAAAGAATTTAATAGCGAGGGAGAGAATGAACTCCATGCTTAATGAAATGGTCCACACACACATTCATTCACTGTTCCAGCCACTGGAATCCTGGCCCCACCACACAGGTACACCTCATCTGAATGCGAGTCTGGTGGAATGTAGTTTGAAGCTGCCATTCTTCTGCGGCCCACCATCCTGTCCTTCGTGAGACAGGGAGGGAGGTAAGGGACGTTTTCATACTTAGCCAGCGGAGTCTTAGGGTAATATCGGTGCCACCACGTGAAGGCGTCTCTCATCTACACGCCACACCCAGCTGCATGTGACGCACTGAGCAGCGAGACAGAACAGTTAGGCTTCATTGAGATTCACGCGTCAAGAAATTATGTCTAAATTGGGGTTTACCTTCCCCTGGCCTCGCTGGGTCGTAGGCCTGTTTTGGGTGTCATAAAGAGCTTCGTAGCACCTGTTCCTTAGCGATTTGTTTCACATACCATATTACACACTTTTTTTGAATGCTGTTTACATTGTTTTCATATCAAAACAGTTTGCATTAGTAGCACAGACGTGGATTCTGAGGTGTAATATGCAGAATAATTCGCTAAGGAAGAGAGGCTGAGAAATTAGAATATGACCTTCCCAGTGTTAATACGGCCTTGAGAGACTTCGTATAAATTTGTGACATCGTAGATGCTCGCGACGGCCAAACTCTTAGGCAGTCGTTGTGTGTGTGTGTGTGTGTGTGTGTGTGTGTGTGTGTGTGTGTGTGTTCGTTTATGTTACCCCGGTGACTGCAAGCACGTCCTTTTCTCCCATTGTTAGTGCCATCTTGTAGCCGTTAGACTCACCTCGCGACATATTTTACGAACTGCAAGGGTTAAATATAGCCTTAGCTCCTCTGTCTCTAGACGATTTCATTCTTGCTACCTCCAGACGATTTTATTCAGCTTGGGATAGACTCTCAGACGGGATGGGTTTGCGCAGAGTCTTCATCAACCTTCCATTACTTAATATCTCTCCAAAACATGAGAGCAAAGACGAAAAGTAAGATGGTGACTGGACGCTGTAGCTGTCTTGTGAGATGTGCAGGTAGATACGCCACGAACGATGAGGAAGACGAAGAAAAGGAGAAGTGGGATAAGGAAGATGAAGATGAGAAGGAGGAGGAGATGAGGATGAAGGAGAAATGTCATCCCAGGAACGAAGCTCATAACAACAACGACGACGACGAGGAGAAGGAGGAAGAGGAAGGGAAAAAACGAGCAAGAGGAAGACAAGGAAGACTTACTTCAGGAACGAAGCACATAAGAACGACGACGACGAAGAGGATGGCTACTCTTGATGCTGTGGCGGTCCTGAAGTCTGTGAGGTGCGCCAGAAGGTAGGCCACCAGAGTGCCCACAGAACTCGAGATGGACACGCCCGTCATGGCCATTCCCCTGTGTGGCCATGTTCATCATTATCGTTATCTTTCTTTCCGACAAGGAGAGTATGTTTTCACCCCTGTTTGTTTCTATGTTAGCAGGATTACTAAAAGAGAGAGAGAGAGGGAGAAAGGCTTGGAACAAAGTTAGTGAGTAGATAGGCCATGTCCCAGCGAATAATCGATTAACTTTGGGACCGATCCGGATCATATTACAGATTCTGGATGCGGATAACACTTTCTGTGAGTCCTTAATCAGTGATGAGAAAACCTAACCCATCATGAAGAGTAGTTTGGGACGGAACCTTACACTAGGACTGTCTTACCTGATGCTAGCTGGGCTCAATTCGGCCAGTAGAGGGTTCAAGATGGCCTCCTCCAGGTACATACATACAGCCACGCCTGCCCTACCCACGTACAGCAGGGACTTGTAGGGCGTAAAGGCCATCATGAGCCACAGACCAAGGACAGGTGCAATCACTCCCAGAAGCAGACGTTGCGGCCCCAGGCACTCCACCAGCACCCCGGAGAACAGGCTTGGCACCACACCGATGAAAGACGTCATAGATACTGTTGGGATGCCCCGAGAAAACATGTGAGAAAAATTAACCCTTTATGTTCCCAAGACCCACTCTAACCCAAGAGAGAAAGGGGGGGAGGGGTAATTGATTAAATAAGTAAATACAGAGGAGAACGAATGACAAATTGTCCTAGGAATTGTGTGAGAGACTTCAGGAGATTGTTCTTGAACTAATTTTATGCAGTTAGCGCTGTGCCGACAATGGGTACAATTCAAAATGGGTACAGGTATCATCCGTTGTGGAGCTACTCTTACTGGTGATCTTACTGGTTAAACAGGTCATACAGTTTCACAGTTCCTTCACGTGAAAAATAAATCAACTTTTATCCCGCCACCCATTTACTTCTCGAGTACTGCCCACAGGCCGGGGAAAAAAAATAGGAATCCTTACCTAGAGTGGCCACGTCTTGGTCAGTGAGGTTGAAGGGAGCACCGTGGTCATCTTGTAGCCTTGGTAGGACTGCAGCCCATCCCGTCATGAGGCCATAGAGGACAGATGTGGACGCTACTGCCACCACTGACACCACCTTGACAGGGAGGGGGGGGGGGAAGGGAGGATGACGGCAACGCATTCGGGGTCATGAACATATGTGTGTGTGTGTGCATTTATCGTCTTCATTAAGGGTGAAATTTGAGGAAGCGTGTTTGTTTGTGTGTGTGTGTGTGTTTAAACCTGAACTTTGTGATGTTTTGAGGTTTGTACGGTAAGTGAATTTGGAGAACTGGTAATCCCTCTTCCTTAGCATTCTTTTTTGAACACAGTAGTATTCATTTCTCTTTTACTGAGGCAAACTGTGCCAGTAATAGAATGGAGTAACACACAGGAGGATGTTATTGTGTAATATGCTAAATAAATTTGTGAGTTTTATGTCCTTCAATGCTGCCTATCCCACCTGTAACTCATTCATTCATTATTTTAACTCAATCACCCACTCATTAACTGACTCATTTGTTCATTCATTCATTCAGTAGCTTATTCATTCATTCACTCACTCATTTACTAATTAATTCATTTTTTACTTCGCTCAATTACTCTCACTCTTTCACTCACTCGCTCATTTACTCACTCACAACCCTTACTTACTCACTCACTCACTCACAACCATCAGTACCCTCACTCACTACCATCACTATCCTCGTCCACTCACTCTCCCACAACCACCACCATCCTCGCTCACTCACTCACTCTCTCACCTGATTCCCAGTGATGCCCTGTTTCATCTTTCTTTGCGTGATGCTCTTCCCTTCTCTTGCCTTCCTCTTGCCTTTCCTTGAGGCTGAAGTGATGTTTGTGGTCAATGGAAGAGGACCTGTTTGAGTTAAGACAGTCGTAATGTAAATGGCTTTGGAGATTTCTTAATAGCTCTTCATCAGCGATTTATTCTGGACGTAACACCTCAGTATTCTTTTAAATATTTATTGTTGATGCAAAGTACTTTGTAATAAACGACAGAACTTCAGATGTAATATGCAAAATAATTTGCAAAGCAAGAGGTGCTGCGACGCCAAATGTGCTTCCCAAAATTCGCCCTTGTAACTGAGCCAAAGTCTTGGCAAAACCCTAATCTTTGACGGTAATTTGACAGATGGGGTGAGGAGGTAAATGAGAGAGGAGGTGTGAGTTGGAGAAAGGGCGTCCGGATGACATGGGACAGGATTCGCTGCGGTCACCTCTTGCAGGATTAAGACGTGTGGCGATATCGATGGACGGAAGGAAAGACATATCGGTGCATAGACTGACAGGCAGGCAGGAGTTTAGAGATGCTGTGTATACCCGACTTGTGTCAGTTTGGAATTAACCACTTTATGACGTAGCATTCTTTAATATGCGGAAGTGTATCTACGAGCGGCCCTGTCCGTGTGTCTGTCACTAATGTTTTTTTTTTTTTTTTTTTTTTTTTTTGCAGACGGGTTGTTTCAGTCCGGTAGAATTCACCGACTACTACAAAGCCAATAATAGGCCCCTGATGCAACTGCTTCACTCCTGGAAACTTTAGCACTACAGCACACCTCCAGATTAGAATCATGAAGCTCCGGCATCTGTTTTGCAACCTTCTTTTGTATTTATTTATTTGTATACATTTTTGGATACTTCAGGATTATTAATTTACTTAAGAAACGCCACTCGTGCTCAAGGAGTGAAAAAAAAAAAAATCACCGCCTCTTTCAGTGCGATGACACAGTTGGTACAGCCGCAGACTTGACTGAAGCGTGAAAACCTGGCGAAGTGCGGCTGAAGTTGCCCTTTTCCTACAGTTCACCATTCTCCTTTCGAGGGATAGAAAGGGAGATGATGGCCATTTGTACAAGCCGGCCAAAGAGCTGACTGGTCAAATCGATGCAGCGAATATGTTGAGGTAAAATCGCCCAAAGGTAAAAAGTCATAGTTAAAATGATACCCACGGATGGAAGGAATTACCTGTTATGTATACAGTATTTTGTTTTATTTTGATAATCCTTATGAAATATTAGTTAGTTAGCTCGGGGTACACCTCTTTGGCGTTGAGGTGCGCGATGTGCCCTTCCTTACCTGTATCACGAGAGAGAGAGAAAATACCTCTCTCAAACTTCATCGTTTAGTAATATAGCCTGATAACAACAATACAAAACGACGACAGTCTCAAAGCGTCACAGTAGCCTACACTTGTTTATAAGCTCTCAGTTTTCTTTATCATATACCGACTGATATTTTATCTGTGCCCTTATCTATTATCTTTCCTTCATGCTATAAATTGCACCTGAACTGAATACTGTATATTCAATGCTTTTATATAAGATTATGAAAGAATACATTCCTCCTAATTCCTGTACTTTTACATTTACCGATAAGACAGTAAAGAGAGTTATTTGGCTGACTGAGGCATAGTAGGCAGGTGGTGTTAATTCTGTCACCATCTACCCTACTGCCTCTCATCGCACCCTCAGTTAAAGTGGGCAAAATACTGAGTAGCAAGGTCCAGAGCTTAATACGACTTAACACATACAACACGACTAAATGGGGCCGAATTACTGAGCCCTTAAACCACACAAAAAACACCCTTCCTACTGACCATCTCCCCCCCCCCCCTCCTCCTCTCTCTGTCTCCCTCCCCCTCTCCCTCCCTCTCTCTCTCACACACACACTGACACACAACACATACACACTCATGCTCGTATAACCAGTGAATAGCCACAATTTGTCACGATTCAGGCGTGATTAGGGGAGATTCAGGATAGCAAGACATTTACCTTTAATTACAGCGCGTTTTCTCTAACCTGACGAAGATCTCTCCCTTCCGCTCAGTTAATGGACAAGGAAACGATTCTCAGATGTATTTACGATCGATTCCCCGTCGTAACTTAGGTATGTTTTTACAGGAAGAACTAACCAAGGGATGATTTTGCATTCCTTTCCTTGATCTCCCTACAGAAAAATCATGCAGTAATTTTTTGTGTCGAAACTTAAGATTTATTCATGTAATTAGAACAGGACAAAGAAGATGATTCTGCAGCCTCCTTGCCCCTCCTGCGTGTAAGAGCCTGAGTTACGACAGAGACTTGCTGGTAAGTGCGTTTGTGTACCCCAATAAAGATGCAGTCAGACTGGAGTGCCAGTTCCACTAGTGAGGAAGCAACCTGATTCCTGCTTCATAACTAAGACGTGTTTTACGCAACCACGATATAGTATTCAAGATGTGAGGATGTCCCAGTTCCGTCAGGTGAACCAAAAACACAATGATAATCGACGAGGCCGATTCCTACCTACCTTTTATGCTTGAGAGAATGTCACGTAAGGGTACAACCCATAACAGGAAAGGGTGCAACACTGTCCCAGTCTTAAAAAATATCAAGGGCTACTGCATAGGTTTCTCTGTGTTGGTCAGTTGACTGATGGATGGTATGAGTAAAGAGACTGAGTATATCAGCAGTGGTTTCGTGGCAAAAACCATACTGTCCGTCACTAATTAAGTTGTTGGATTCAGGATGTTTAATAATGTATTTGTTGAGTCTCGAATACTTTACCAAGAGATGTGATGGCTACTGGTACGTAATCAGAGGGATGTGAGGAACTTCCTTTTTTTCTTCTTTTTTTTTTTTTTTTTAGAATTGGGAGGATATTGTAGTAAAATGTTTGATAGTCTGCACCGGCTTAAAAGTTCTGTTGCGCTGCGTGTATAACCAGTCAGGGAGCTCCGCACTGTGGGGGCAGGAAGCCAAGACTGAGGCATGACAGTACAAGTTGCGCGTTACTCTTAACAAGATGCCACACTCTTGGGTAAGATAGAGGTTGGGGGCCGTTATTTGTGTGGAATAAGAGATTTCGCAGCACCACCATATGTAGCGATTTATTTTGCGTACCAAACCTTAATATTCCCAAGCATGTTATTTTTATCGCGTTCATTTCAACACCGAGATGCCACACGCTGCTGGTAAGATAGGAGGGGGGGGGGGGGGGAGCGCTGTTTTAGTTGACAGGAACTTTCGTAGTACCATATCCGTAGCGATTTATTTTGCGTTGTACAGTCGCTTAAAAAAAAAAAAATAGGTGGGTGCGAAGCAATGGACCGTATTTTTGTCGGGTAAGGAGACTCGGTAACACCTCTAACACCTCTTACTTAGCGCTTTATTTTGGATATGGGTGGTTAACATCCTTTTGTACGTTATTTATGCAGAGTATGAAGATACTGGAAGGATTATGTAACGCAGAAGAGGACAAGTAAGGTTTAATAAGCCAAAAAAAAAAAAAAAACTTTGGAAAAGGTGTTAGGAAGCTTCCGTAATCGACGATAATACCAGCCAGTATGACATCACAGACATTACCTGTGACAGAATTTCAGAGGTTTCAACCCCACTTATTATTAAAACTTGGCTTCCTAAGGATGCCATTTATTTCTATCTCCCATGTCATTTCCTTCTCAGCACTATCAGCATATCTACAGTCTTATAGTCCTTGGGCTTTGGAAATTTGTCAGTCAAGAGATGGCGCCTTTTAATCTGTGCTTAGAAAGGGGCAGAATTAACAAGTGGGAGTAGCGTGAGTGTGATGAGGAAAGGTGGGGGGGAGTCAGTGAGTGGAGAGTTGGAGTACGTGGTCACTGGTTCAGATTTGTGTCAACCAAGCCGAGAAGATTACTATTACTGAGGGAGTTTTGGTGCACAGAACAATTTAGTCCGAACTAGCAGTTGAATAATGCGAAAAATAATTACTTAAAAACAAGTAACATCCAGGAAAATGGACCTGAAGTTAAATTTCATATGGTAAGAGCTTTCCCAAGACGAGAGAAATCGTGTGACGGAAGTCAGGATGACGTTACTAATGGTCTTTATATCAGTGCGTTCATCCTCCGTTGTAACCGCCTTTTAAGGACCTGCTAGCCATCTGCGTTGCCAGTCACTCATTTATATCATCCACTGCACTTTACACTTCCCTAGTTGCCATAGTACAGGAATTTTATGATCATATTGTGTTGCAAGTCAAACCATACGAGAACCTCTGCCCGTCAGCCAGATGAGTGTGGGATCGCCGCCTGGGAGACAGTGAGGGGGAGGTGCTGCGGGCGGCAACAGCAGCATACCACACTGACGGTCTGACCACACAACTGACAACCTCCATGCTCATCTCACTGTTGCCAGGTCCTCCACCACCTCAAGCAGTGTTTGGCAGGAGTATTGCAATGACTTTGTCTAGCATATTAACATCCTGTGTTTCAAAAGTGTTCGAGTCTATTCTTAACAGAAAAATTTTAAAGCATCTTTCCTGTCACAACCTTCTTTCTGATCGTCAGTATGGGCTCCGTCAGGGACGCTCCACTGGCGATCTTCTCACCTACCTGTCAGACTCCTGGTCATCTTCCTTTCGGGACTTTGGCGAAAGCTTTGCCATTGCACTTGACATCTTAAAGGCTTTCGATCGAGTCTGGCATAAATCTTTAATTTCCGAACTGCCCTCCTACAGTTTCTATCCTTCTATCTGTGCCTTCACCTCTAGCTTCCTTTCTGGTCGTTCTATAGCGCTTTTGTGGATGGCCAACGCTCTTCCCCTAGACCTATCAACAGTGGTGTTCCCCAGGGCTCTGTCACCAACTTTCTTCATTTTATTCATCAGTGATTTTCTAAGCTGTACATCTAACTCTATCCACTCACACGATGATGATTCCATCCTTCACCTTTCCATTCGGTTTCCACAACGTCCATCTCAGCAGTTACTTAAACAAACAAGGGATGAGGCTATGGCACACCTAATATCTGACTTGGCTTGTATCTCTGATTGGGGTAAAAATAATCTTGTTGTTTTTAATGCATCAAAGACTCAGTTCATACACCTATCAACCCGACAAAATCATCCACAGGATTACCTACTAATGTTTAATAATTTCCAGCTCGTCCTGCATCATCCTTGAACATGCTTGGGGTTTCATTCACTCGGGATGTATCTTGGAAAGAATATATTACATCTCTTTTGAAATCTGCTTCCAAGAGATTAGGTGTGCTAAGCCGACTCCGAACCATCTTTACCGCTGCGCAGTTTGACTTTATACACGGGTTTTACTCTCCCCTTTTTAGAGTACAACTCTCATGTGTGGGGAGGCTCCCCACATACAGCTCTTCTCAATAGGGTGGAGTCGAAGGATTTTCGTCTCATTAACTCTCCTCCTCTTACTGGCTTCCTTCAACTTCTGTCTCTTCGCTGCACTGTTGCATCTTCATCTCTATTCTTTCGCTGCTTCAATGGCCACTGTTTCTCTCAACTGCCTGCTTGCATCCCTCCACCTCTACGACGGGCACGTAGCACCCGTCTAGCAATGAACTCTCATCCCTTTTCTGTCCAGCTCTCTAATGCAGGATTTAACTGTTACTCCCAGTCCTTCAGTTATGCAACTGGTCAACTCTGGAACTGTCTTCCTCAGTCTGTATTTCCTACTTCTTATAATCTCCAGTCTTTCAAACGCAGTGTGTCCAGGCATCTCGAAATGAACGGATCTTGAATTTGGCTCTCTTTTGTATTGTTTTTCCTTTTTCTTGGAAGGAACAGTTTGCAGGCCCATGGCCTTTGGTTTTTTCTTCCTTGCATTAAAAAAAAAAAAAAATGGGAAGTTGCTGAAGGCCATGAAGAGTATGTATCAGGGTGCTAAGGCTGCAGTGCATGTGGATGGTGAATGGGGTGAATTTCTCCATTTGAAGGTTGGATTGAAACAAGGATGTGTCATGTCTCCATGGTTGTTCAATCTGTATATGGATGGGGTTATAAAAGAGATACAAGGTAGGGTAGTGGATGTTGGAGCGGCCCTAGTGAGAGAGGACAGTGTTTGGAAACTCCCTGTACTGTTGTTTGCAGATGATACTGTGTTGTTGAGCGAAGACGAAGGGGAGCTGCAAAGCTTGGTAGATGAGTTTGGGAGAGTGTGTAAGAAATGGAATCTAAAGGTGAATGTAGCGAAGAGTAAAGTGATGGTCTTCGAGAGAAGTGAAGCCAGTGAGTGTACAGTGAGATTGAATGGGGAGGATATGGAAAATGTGAGTGCATTTAAGTACTTGGGTAGTGTGATGAGTAAGGATGGAAGTCTGGAGGGTGAAGTGCTCGAAAGGGTGCAGCAGGAAAGGAAGGTTGCTGGTTCGTTGAAAACAGTGATAAGAAACAGGGAGGTGAGCATGGAAGTGAAAAAGTTGTTACATGACAGTGTTGTGATACCAACTCTAACATATGAAAGTGACGCTTGGACCCTGTTGGAAGGACAGAAGTCAAGAGTGAGAACAGTGGAAATGAGTTATTTGAGAGGTGCATGTGGAGTCACATGGAGAGACAGACTAACAAATGAGGAAGTGAATGAGCGTTGTGTTGTGGTTGTGGATGTGACAGGAAACGTTAGGAGAAACACGTTAAGGTGGTTTGGGCATGTGGAGAGGATGGAGAATGAGAGACTGATGAGGAGAGTGTATGTGAGTGAGGTGGAGAGGGGGAGAGGGAGGGGGAGGCCGAGGATGAGATGGAGGGATGGAGTGGAGGGGTATATGAGAGAGGGGGGTGTGAGTTGGGAGCGTGGTAGTGAAATGGCGGTGGACAGAGCGACATGGAGGCAATTTGTTTGTGGCCACCCCGTGCGGGATTGAGGCGTCTGTCAATAGATAGATAGATAGAAAAGCGTTATGGCTACAACAGCGCTGAAAGTCAACAGTTTATCTTACCAGCCACCGGCGAGTACTTAAAAAATTTTACCAGCTAAGAAAATTTTTTACTAGCCAGAGGAAAACTAACAAATATTTAGTCAGCTTGCAAGTTATTTATTGTAGCCTAAGTTGGAAATGAATAATAGATTTGCTTGTATATAAACATAAATATGGAATTTGTATACTGTACTGTGCATATACATAAATGAATTCTGCATTTATTGAATTATGATAATAGGACATAATGTAGCTAAATAAAGGGGTTATCATACTTGAAAATAATTAAAATATGAGAGTAGAGTTCAGATATGTAACGAGAGAAATTATTATCCTTTTTGACAGGAAAACTTGTGGTTTTTACAGCTCTTCGTCAGTATCCAGTTCATCTGGCCGCTCTTTGTATTTAAGCTTCCTTGGTCTAGCTGAAGATGCTGTCCACTTGATAGCAGAATTTTGAGGGTCGAAGTCTTTTAGGGTTGGTCCATCTGCTGAAATTCTAATGAGGTCCTCTAGTGTTTCTGTTGCCAGTGAGCTGCGCATATCCAACTTCACATGATTTTGTGCTGAAAATACGTGCTCACACTGAACAACACTTACTGGCAGTACCAGCAGATTATGCACAAGGTGCAGGTCTTTGAAATCCTCCTTGTAGGGTTGTTTTGCCAGCATGGTTTTCCATAGGCCAGTGTAGCTCTTATCTTGAAATTCTTTTGCCACGAGTGTTTTTAGATTGTTCCACTGAATTAAAACTTCCTCAGCATTTGTTTTTGATCAGTAGTGGACTGAACCAGTAGAGCAAAGTTTTTATCTCTGCCTCTCCATAATTTACCAAGGCATTGTCATCCTCAGGCCAGGCATCATGATTGAAAACTTTGAAAGTGGCAGTTGTTTTGGACAGTCCTACTACATTGTAAGGGTGTTCCAAGAGTGCACTCATTCTGCTTTTTAATCCATTGACTCTGAGAATGATAGATAATTTAATGGCTTCTGTTGTAGTTGTATGTAGACTGCCAATGCTTGAGGAATCATTTCCTCTTGGTACATCAGTAATAGCTATACCCTGATATGTAAATTCATTGCCCCCACTTTCCTCTACCCTAGAAAGTTTTTGAAGGTATCCACCATTCACTGGCTGGTTGATCATATTTGTCAGTCTGTAGAGGGTATTCTGTATGGCAGAAATAGCAGTGGGAAAAATTGTTTTGTTTGATTGGAGGGTTTTGCTGAGTTTGGATATTATGGTGAAAAGGTCCAGGAGAAAATTTGCCAGTCTGGTTGACACCATCTTTGACCTCCCTTTGATTTCAACATTACTACTTGTGCCTGCGAGATGTTCACAGTGTTGGTAGACCACTTGGTACTGACCAACATCTCCTGTTGTTTTTGTGCTGCTGCTGAGCAGAATCTCAAGTGCTTTCTGTGTGTGGGGTGTCCACCTTGTGCCTCTAACTCGAGAAGGAGTCCTTATGTTAACCCCTAATTCGGTTGCCAGAAGCTTCAGCTCTCGTTGTTTTTTTGCACTGTAATGGTAGATCTTGTAAATTATGTGCAAAACATCCAATATTTGGTCTGTTTCCTTACATTTCTTCGACATGCCGATGACAGCTAGCTCAAGGCAGTGTGGTAGACACCAAATTGAAACCAACCATAGACAATCTGCAGTTATCTTGACTTTCACACCACTTCTGTCACCAAAATTTACACTGGCCCCATCAGCACAGAATGCTACCAATTGCATGAGGAATTCATGATCTATTTTAGAAAATGCATTCTTGATGGCAGCTATTATCCCAGAGGGGGGGGGGGACAAGAAAACAAGCTGCATTTTAAGTATAATATCAACATATTAATGTATTATCAATATTATTTATTATTATGTATTATCATTTATTATTGTTATTTATTTATTTTTATATTTATATATTATATATTTATTTTTTTTAATATTTATTATTTATTTTGCCTCATAACTTTTCTCAGATGGCATTATAAATAATTTACTGCATAACACAGTAAAATTTAAGCAAGGCTTGGACACAACAAAACTGACAATAAAACATATATATACTGAACATGTTTTCTTGTGTAACAATTCCAGTTCACTTGGCTCACTCTACCCCGCCACCTTATCGAGTGTTTATCATCATTCAGCACTTGGTGAAGGATCCCTCAGAGCAAATCCTTCAAAATCATTACCCATTATCTTCAGGGACATCACCAGGGAACAGTGAATTATCCTTCTGATTGTCTTCACTGGCAAGAGATGAATTATGGACGGGTATTGGAGGTGTCACTTGTACCTTGCATGCCGTGTTGTGTACACAATTTTGAGCATTTTTCAAATACTGTACTGTACACCTTGTACACCTTAATTTGTACGATCTTACAAACATTTTCACTTTTAATATTTCACTTATCGCTCGTCACCGTTGAGCAGTATATCAGGGACTTTGGGGAAATGATGTGGAGGGAAATGAGATGGGTTGACTAAGGCAGAGCACGAGGAAATAATAGTGACACCACCAGGTCGCCACGCACCGATGCACGAACACACAAACCACTTGCCATGTGATGAAAGCTTTCGCTCATTTTTGCTCATTTTTGAAGGCTCCAACATGCTTGCATGTGTCGGCCTTGGTCACCTAATGGCGGCTCTCCATGCTGCTCGATCTCTGGCAGCCTCCCTATTCAGTCCCTTAACCCTTAAGTCACATTTAATGACCTCATCCCATGTCTTTCTCGGTCTACCCCTCCCAACCCCTCCCCCAATATTAACACCTCTCACCCTCTGCACCCAATTATCCTCTCCCATCCTCTCCACATGTCCAAACCACCTCAGCCTGCCTCTCCTCATCACAACACCAATACACTCCAGTCCCATCCTACCTCTCAACTCTTCTATCGTAAGCCCAGCCCCCCCAGGCCTTGCACGCAGGGACGCACTGCACATCCACCTAATCATTGTCATTTCTGTACGTTTGAACCTGCGAATATCTTCTTCCTTTACTGCCCAGGTCTCACTACCATACAGCATCACACTCCTAACACATGCTGCATACAAAGACCCCTTAGCACGTAAGGAGAGTCCTCTCAATGTCAGGAGAGGCAACAGCTCCCTGAACTTCTTCCAACCACTTCTCACTCTAGCAACCGAGCTAACTCCAGCCCCACCTCCGGCACCTAACATGTCTCCCAAATAACAAAACTCCTCCACACACTCAAGAGACTCACCTGCAAGTTCAACCCTCTCA